>OVBE01004083.1:0-24971 GCA_900406425.1 Iberis pinnata | reverse complement strand
ACCGGCAAAGTTGTGATCCGCTAGATTCGAAGCTCCAAACCGTTCACCCCAAAGATGAATGTTTTACACCACCGTCCACTGCGAATTAGGAGAATACTTATTTATTAAAGTTGTATAAAATTGAATCAGCTTTCCAAAGAGCTATCAGATGCCATCATAGCTTCAAAGGTGAGAGAGTTATGAACCTCGTACTGAAGACTGGTCAAGCTGCTCGCAAAAGAAAGCATACCGAACGGATTCACCCGATACACATGGTCTGATATGAGCATATCGGCCAGTGTATATCGGTCAAATTGACCAATAAAAAACATGAAGAAATCATATAGACCACTGTGTATTGGTCAATTTGCCCGATACCGAGCTGAAAAAGTCAAAATCAAGCATTGACCAAGAGTTTTACCCATTTCTTTTTGTGGGTTAACCCACATGTTTTGGGTTAACCCAAGACCATTTAGGAGCTAAAATTTAAGTGTTTTCAGCCCTAACTTTTAGACATCTCATCTTTTCTTTTAATCTTTGATTCACCTTTTGTTTCACAACCTTTTCTCTAGTTTCTTTCAAGTTTTATTGTTTGTTCTCCAAGATCAAAGAGATCTCCTTTGGAGATTTCTCTTTGATCTTGGAGGAACTTCATCTACACTTAATTATGCATCTTTATTCTCTTTTGTGTTCTTGCATTTTAGGACTTAGTTTTGGTTTTTGGATATAGGCTAGATAAGATTTGTATTGAGGTTGATTGATAATGATTTATGGTTGTTGATGTTTGATCTTCATTCATTAGGTGTTCTTAAATCTAAATTTGACTTGATCACTCAAGTTTAGATCATAGGCTGAATTGTTCCCGAAAGGTGTTCGATGAAATTCCTGAACCAACTTTTGAATGCTAAATGAGGCCTAACCAAGAGATTGTGTTAGTTAGTTTAGTGGTTTATCATGGATTAGATCTCAATGCTTCTTGATTGTGCAATTATCCAAGAGATTGTTTTAGTTTCATGATTAGGATAGGGATTAGTGCCACGAGAGTGGATTAGTCTACTAAAGAGAATCTTAGACCAACGATTAGCATTGAATTATTGTTTCATTGTTGGTTGATTGTTAATCATATCTCTTGATAGTAAGATCCATTATCCATTGCTTTTATCTTATTTGTTTCTTTGTTTCTTGTTTATTTGCATTTTTTGTTTCTTATATTAATTACTCATAAAAACTCATTGGCTCTAGATTAGTTTGGTTCTCATATCTTTAGTGTAGCATCTTTAGTCCTCGTGGATTCGATTTAAACCTTTTCTATCCTACAAACGATTAGTAAGTGGATTGGTATAGAAAATTCCTCTTATCAATCAGCAATGTTTAGATGTATTAACGCATATACTGAAGACCTTCTGGAGATAATGAAGAAAGAGAGAAATAACTAAGTCGATCGATCGAACTGATTATGTTGAAAAAGATACCATAGCGTTTTTTGTATTATCTACAATAGTAAGTACGGAAACTAAGCAAATTTACGTGCCTCACTATTTTTTTTACGAGAATGAAAAAATAGCGTCCAGAAAAATTAAACGCTATGGATAAAACCCGTGTCCATATACAATAGCAGTTACACAAAAAAACGATATAATGGGACGCTATCGATAGTCATATTTCTTGTAGTGTATATGCCCTCAAAGCATCATCCAACTTAATGGACCAATCTTTCCTAGTTGTGCCAACCCTCTTTTCAAGTATCGCCTTGATTTGCTTGTTGGAGACTTCAACTTGGCCGCTTGTTTTAGGATGGTAAGGTGTGGCTACCTTGTGCTTAACTCCATATTTCCTTAACAAGCTTTCGAAAACATTACTGATGAAGTGTGATGCCCCATCCCTAATGACAACCTTTGGGACTCCAAACCTTGGAAATATGATGCTCTTGAACATTTTCAACACCACTTTCGGATCATTGGTGGAGATTGCAATAGCTTCGACCCATTTTGACACATAGTCGACCGCTACCAAGATGTAGATATTTCCATAGGAAGATGGAAACGGTCTGATAAAGTCGATCCCCCATACATCGAAGATCTCTATTTCCATGATCGGGTTTTGAGGCAATTCATTTCTTTTGCCTATGTTTCCAGCTCTTTTATACGAATCACATCGCAAGATGAATTTGTGAGCATCTTTAAACATGGTAGGCCACCAAAAACAAGCTTGTAGAAATTAACATAAAATTTTTGAAAGTGGCAAAATTCCCACAATATGTTAATCCATAGCAATGTTGAAGGATTGCCCAACTTCTTCTCCAGCAACACATCGCCATTAAAGTCCATCCTTGTTCAAGGTGTAGAGATATGACTCATCCCAAAAATACCTTGTGACTTCTTTGAGGAACTTTTTCTTTTGGTACCCTTCTAAACCATGTGATTCTTTCTCACAAACCAAGTAATTAACAATGTCGGCATACCAAGTTTCGTTCCATCCGGAAAAGGTTACTTCTCCAAGAGTATAACCCAGAATTACGGTCTTGTTCAACTTATTGATTTGTGGAGACATTGACATCAATTGCTCCTCGGGAATGAGTCATCAATAGGGATCTTGTCCTCGATTCTAAACCTTAAGAGATGATCGGCAACTCCAGTCTAAACTCCTTTCTTGTCCTTGATCTCAAGATCAAATTCTTGTAACAATGAGATCCACCTCAGAATTATCGGTTTAGCATCTTTCTTGGCTAGCAAATGTCTTAACGCAACATGGTCGGTGTAGACAATTACCTTAGAACCCACTAAGTAAGATCTAAAATTCTCAAATGCAAAGACAATTGTAAGAAATTCCTTCTTAGTTGTAGCATACTTCACTTGGGTATCGTCCAATATCTTTCTTGCATAGTAGATAACATGAAGATTTTTTTCCTTCCTTTGTCCAAGAACCGCTCCTACATCATAGTCACTTGCATCGCAAATGACCTCAAAAGGAAAATCCCAATGAGGTGGTTGAACTATTGGGGCACTTATCAACTCCTTCTTGATCTTGTTGAATGATTTAAGACATGCATCATGAAAGTTGAAATCCACTTCCTTGCATAAGAGTCTTGTCAAAGGTCTAGCAATCTTAGAGAATTCCTTGATAAACCTCATGTAGAAACCGGCATGTCCTAAAAAACTTATAATACCCTTCACCATGTTTGGTAGTTCAAGGCTACTCATAACATCTATCTTTTCCTTATCCATCTCAATTCCATTCTCCGAGATTCGATGACCCAAGACTATACCATCTCTAACCATGAAGTAACATTTTTCCCAATTGAGAACCAAATGGGTATACTCACACCTCTTAAGTTACCTGCATAGATTATCTAAACACACACCAAAAAAAGAACCATAGACCAAAAATTCATCCATAAACACTTCAACTACATTCTCAATCCAACGAAAAAATATGGACATCATGCAACATTGAAATGTGGCTGGAGCATTACATATCCCAAATGGAATTGTTCGGTAAGCGAAGGTACCGTAAGGCGAGTAAATGTGGCATTTTCTTGGTATTAGGGATGAATGGGTATTTAGAAAAATCTAGAATACCCATCCGACAAACAGTAGTATGGGTGGTTTGCCAATCTTTCTAGCATTTAATCAATGAAGGGTAGTGAAAAATGATCCTTTCTAGAGGCCGCACTAAGTTTTCGGTAGTCTACACAAATTCTATGGCCGGAGATGGTTCGGGTGGGGATTAATTCATCATTTTCAGTTTTCACTACGGTTATACCACCCTTTTTCGGAACAATGTGAACTGGAGAGATACAAGTGCTGTCCGAGATTGGGTATATAATATCGGCATCGAGGAGTTTTAAGATTTCTTTCTTAACAATTTCTTTTAAGTTCGGATTTAACCTACGTTGATGCTCAATAGAAGACATAGACTCATTCTCTAGATGGATTCTATGCATGCACAATTTGGTGAAATTCCCTTAATTTCATCTAAAGAATAATCTATTGCTCTTATATATATCTTCAATTCAATCACCAACCATCAATCTCATCAACACTCAAATCATCATTCACAATTATCAGGTAATTAGATTTAAAGCCAAGAAATACATATCGGAGACCTTTAGGTAAGGTTTTGAATTCTACCTTTGGAGATTTGAGCTCGCTCCAATCCTCGGTTAGGCTAGACATACCAATGGTAGCTTCATTTCCGAGAGCAAGTGCGTTGATGCAGGCGTGTCTCAAGTGAAGAGCATCTTCGAACTTCACCTCTTCTTCTAAGATCTCATGAGAATCAAGTCTTTCACTCATCTTTTCAACTTCGGCATTGAGATCTCTTTTCTCATTAGGCATCATAGTTAAAGCCAACTGTAAGGTGTCTTCAATATCTAGGTCCTGCAAGTCATCATTGGCAAGATCATCCATAGTCTCTACATAGAAGACTTGACCATCAATGGTTGCTTTCTTCATGATCTCCTTGATGTCATATTGTTGCACATGATCTTTTCCCAAGTGCAAGTCAATCTTCTCGTTCCTAACATCAATGATGGCTCCAGCGGTTGCCAAGAATGGTCTACCAAATATGAGTGGATCTACTGTTCTTCCTACATCTCCAAGACTAAAAATTTGGTTGGAATTTTGGTGTTCCCTAGTCTCACCGAGAGATCTTCCAACATTCCAATCGGGTAATCTTACGGATCTTATGGCCAGTGCTAATGAGATCCTACAAGTTTTAAATGAAAATAAGATAATTTTCTTAGCAATTGATTAAGGCATTAAGCTCACACTAGCTCCTATATCACATAAACATCTATCAAAGGTAAAAGGTCCTAGAGCACAAGGGAGAGTAAAAATCCTTGGATCTTCAAGTTTCTTTGGAGAGTTTTCTTGGTTTATGATTGCATTGCACTCCTTTGATAGAATGACCATTCCTTTGAAGATCTTAAGCTTCTTCTTGATTGCATCTTTCAAAAAATTGCTATAATGGGGAACAAGCATGAAAGCTTCAATGACTGGCATAACGATTTGAACCTCTTTCGTTTGCTCTTCAAATTGAGCTCTATATTTCTCCATTATTTTCTTTTTGAAGCGACCCCGGAACGGAAGTTTTGGTTCATAAGTAGGTGGCTCATAAACAAGTCTTGTCCTTTACCCTTGAAGTCAACCGCGTTCTCTTGAGTTGGTTTCTCTACCACAATCTCTTCACATGAGTCTTCATCATTCCCTAAGGAAATAACCTTCCCCGCATCTTGATTCTTATTTTCCTCAATAAGAACTCTTGGTGGCAACTCTTTGCCGCTTCTAAGTGTTATGGCATTAATGTACTCCTTGGGGTTGGTTTCAGATTTTCTCGGAAGTTGGCCCATTGGTTGTTTGGAGGTTGATGTTATTTGAGCCACTTGATTGTCTAAAGTCTTTAAGTAAGAAGCCATGCTTTTAATCTTGGCATTTTAGTAATCTGTTCGAGCGGTTATGTCCTTCTTGAAAACTCCAAGATCAATGCAGGTTTTCCCTTGTCCTTCAAGAAGTTGCCTCAACAATTGGTTTGTTTGATCATAAGCATTGGAATTAGAAGAACTCCCTTGAGGTTTTTTGCCGATGAGCTTGAGGAATGGAGAAACCCGGTGGCTTGGTGAAGAATTGGGGTTTCGGTTGGAAACCTCATTGATTGTTGAATTGAGGCTTGGGTTGAAAGCCTTTTTGTGGTTGTTGCTTCACGGGGTAGTGTTGGTCTTGTGAGTTAGTAACATTGGGGTTACGGTATGAGAGATCGGGGTTTTATTGGTAGTAGTTTTACCCTTAAATTGTAACCTTAATTACCCGCATAAGTTAATTCCTATTGAGTGGCTTCTTCTTGAGATTGGTAGTCTTCTTAAGCATCGCCAATAAAGTTGACAGCTCCTTTTTGAGAAAGGATGAACTTGTCAAGCTTTTCTTCTAAAGATTTGAATTACTTTTTGTAGTCCTTATCACTAGAAATAGATCTGACTGAACGGTCGTATTATTCACCATAGCTGTTATCGCTTTGTGTCAAATTCTCAACAAGGAATAAACCATCGGCTTCGATTTGACTAAAGAAATTCCCTTGACTAGCAGTGTTAAGCATCATCCGATACTTAGAGGCAAGTCCGCGATAGAGAGTACTAAATAGGCTCTCATCGAAGAATCCGTGATGTGGAGAATGGATAGTGTATCCATTAAAATGTTCCCAAGCTTCTCCAAAAGATTCCGTTCTGCGTTGCACAAATCCTGAGATTTCATTCCAGAGTCTCACGGTTCAGGAGCTTGAGAAGAACTTGGTGAGAAATTATTTCTTGCAAGCGTCCCAAGTGTCAACCGAACCGGTTGGAATGTTTTTCTCCCAAGAGTGGGCCTTCTCGCCCAAGGAGAAAGGAAACAAACTCATTTCAAAGGCGTATTCGGTCACAACATTGATCTTCACCGTGCTACACAACATATCAAAGTTATCCAGGTGGTCCAAAGGATCCTCATTCGAAAATCCATAAAACTTTGCATTCTGAACCATATTTATGAGGCTGGATTTTATTTCAAAGTTGTTGTTGGCGATTGGTGGTGGAAAAATGTCGGTGTGTTTTGCATGACGATTCAGGGCATCATTCGTTCCAATGGTGCGTGGTCGGTTGTTGTTTCCACCACCATTGTCATCTTGATTTTTCTCATGGTGGTTGTCCATTTCCAAATCCAAACGTTGAATATGGCAAGATGCTCTTGGGCTCTTCGTTCCCGAGTGTATTGACGTTCGAGCGCACAAATGTCTTCAACTATTAGGATGAGATTCGTAGGTCTTCTGCTTCCCAGGTTCATACACTTGAAGTGCACAAACAAAGAAAAGTAGAGATATCAGTAAAGTAAAAGAAAGTGAACTTAGTCCCAAACAAATTCAAAGTACTAATGGTCAAAACAATCCTGAAAAAAGGCAACGACGCCAATTTGATAAACACAAGTTTGCCTAAGCAATTTTTAAGCAAATAACTTAAGTCTATTATGTCACTATAGCACTTAAGAATCAATCCAAATTTAGGGGGTTCAACACACTAATCCGATATGAATCTTATCTAGTCTAAGCCATTAAGTTTGATTGGATTTAAACACTCAAACTTGCTTAAAATAAAAAGTCAACAAAAGTCAACAGAAATTCAAAAGTTAACTAAAATCAACAAAAGTCAACAAAATTTAAAAATCAAATTTCAAAGATAAAATGGCTAAGAAAATGGCATAGGCTATTGATTTGGTCAACTAAGTAACTTCCCATGATGTTCAATACTAACTATTAAGCTAATCCTTGATCTAAGATTCCATAATTAGACTAATCCAGTCTCATGGCACTAATCTTTTCCCTAATCATGAAATTAAGACAATGTCTCGGATAATTACACAAAAAGAAATATTAAACTCTAACCCATGATTAACTACTAAACTAACTAACACAAATCTCTTTGGTTATACCTCATTTAGCAAGCAGTAACTGGTTCAGGCATTTCATCGAACACCTTTCGAGCACAACTCAACCTATGATCTAGATTCAATTGATCAAGCCGAATCTAACATTAAGAACATTATCCACTTGAGGATTAATGAAAACTAATCTTTAAACATCATGATTCATTACCTAATCAACCTAATCTACCTAACATTTTGCTTAAAAGGGAACTACTCACTATCAATTGGATAAAAACAAAACCGAAGGGTAGAAATGTGTTTTTCCATAGATAGAAATACGATTTGAAGAAAAGAAACAATTAAAATCAAAATAAGAAAAACATCAAAGTTTCACAAAGTGGTTCTTAGGAAAACTTAAAGACAAAGAATAAAAGATACCTAAAAATGAGGTAAAAGAGTTTAACTAGTGTTCTAAAAAGGCATTGGGTTAACCCATAAACATTTTGGTTAACCCATTTAAAGTTGGGTTTAAACCAAAAGGGGTAAGTCCAATGTTGACTTTTCGAGCGCGTATCGGTTTGGGCCGACCGATGCACCAAACCGATATTGGATTTTTTCGTGTATACTGGTTTGAGAAAAACGGTAAACTATACTGCTGCTTAGTCTCTGGCCATTTTTTGCTCATCGTACAGGTCTGGCTTGAACGGTACATTAAACCGCAGCATGCTCTGTTTTGCCTGTACCAGTTTAGACAAGCTGGTACCTTAAACTGGTACACCTCTGCTATCCATCTTTTTGCACCTTTTTAGCTCCTTCGATCCTCGTTTTCGGTTGTTCTTCTTCTAACACCTGTAGAAATGAAATAAAAATGCAAATGCATGCTATCTAACCTAAATGCACATAAATCTACCTAGAATGAATGAAAAAAAGAGTGAAAACGTGCTAAAAATATAGTATATCAACCTTTGATTCGTGATAGGTCTCCGTCCATTTTTGTTAAGGTCTCTTTGAAAATTAGGTCAACCGAGGTCCTAGTACCTATGAGTATTCTTTCGATCTCATATCCTTCAAGGATTAGGTTGATGACCAGCGAGTCGGCCTGAGAGACGTCAAGCCAGATGGTATCCATTTCGTCGAACAGGTTATGTTCTCCTAATTCTTGGGGTATGACATGCCATTTCTCGCACGAGGCCGCCCTGCGTCCGTAGGCTTTTATTGTTGTTACCAAACTAAGGCTGAATCGATGGTTTCTGAGGGCGGTGATAGCAGCATTCGGTGACCACCACCATGGATATCACTTCATTAAATGTGTCGATAAATTTTCGGAGGGGCTCGTTTGGACCCTGAGTCATGCTCCACATGTCTGCATCTTAGATATCCCTTTCAATGTACACCCGTGTTTACAGTATGTTTTGGTTCTGAGTTCCCACTTTCAAACTCACTCCCAGACTTTTAATTACTTGATTGAGGGCAGGCAAGGATTTAGTTTGGGGGAGTTAATGACTCTGAATTTTCATGGTTTTTACATATCATTTAGCATCAATTCTAAGGTATTTAGGCGTGCATACATCACATTAATAGTTGATTTTAGTAAGTTTCTGATTTTTATGACTTTTGCATTAGAATTTGCTTATGCACGCATTTCAGAGATTTTTCAGGACTTTCAGGAGTTTTCGGGAATGATTTGTGAGATTTCAGAAAAGTAGCACTTAACATTGAATGGAGCAACACTTAGCGTGGAATGGACTCGCACCAAAACTGGATCTATCTCTTCTCTGCCTGGATCGATCTCACCACTTCTTCTGGATCGATCTCAAAAAGCTTCACATTGCAACATCTGGATCGATCTCAGTTCACTCCTGGGTCATTCAAGATCAATCTTACCTTGTCCCAGCACACCTCCAGATCGATCCCACACTCACCTAGATCGATATCTCTCTATCTCTCTCGAGACAACTTGTGAACTTTCTGAAGAAGCAAAGGAAGTGCATGAAATGGAAGTTGAGCTAAGTTTGGATCTATCACAACTTGAAGACTGGATCGACCTCTCCTGGCAACACGATGCCTGGATCGATGCCAGCACATTTCCTGGATCGATCACAGGTACTTAACTTCAAGATTGCTCCCACTCTCAAATGCATCTTAAGTTGGATCGATCTCGACCCTTGCGTCCAAGCTCTCAACAGTTCAGATAGATCACACACCAGCCCAGGCTCCGACCCGACCAACTAAATTCTGGATAGCACCTGAACCAAGACCCAAGATCTAAGAGAATGATTAGCTTTTGTATTTAGTGCGAATTAGGGCTTTTCTCTAAACACTATAAAAGCTCTAACTCGCCTCCTTTTGCAGAGAGCTTAGTTTATTCTTTCCTTTTTAGGTTTTGTTTTAGGTTTTTCATTCTCTTTCTTGTCCTTCAAGTTAATCTACTGTTTTTCCTTTACTTCCTTGTTTAGCTTTAGGTTGCTGTTTAGCTGGTTCTTAATGATTTACATTTTAAGATTTTAATATCATGTTTTGGTTTGTTCTTTATCTCTGTTTTTACTGTTTCATTGCTGTTCTTAGTTTTTGGGTTTGTGTACTTGTTGTTCTTCATCTGTTTAACCTTAGATCTGCATGTCTAGCTTTGAAGTTATGATTTTTATTTTCTCTGTTTTTACTTCCATGAGTAGTGAGTAGTTCCTGAGGATGGGGTAGACTAAGGGTGATGTCCTGATCTTACCTTAGGCACCTAAGCTTGTGTGAAAACTTACATCCCTTCTGTTTCACTTTCACGTAATGCTGATTGTATTTCGTCCCGACCAGGATTTTGAAAACCCGCCTTTAGGCTCTTCAACACTTAGCAGTGAATCATTAAAGATGTCCGGAAGTGGGTGATTTCAAAGATTAGCTAACCCTTACCTGACATGCTTAATTGCTCTCGGCCTAAGAGGTTAGAGTTTTAAGAGGCTGTTTGGCTTTCGTAGGTTGTTTCTTCATGCCTGCTTAGTAGTGTACCGTTAACGAGAGTTAGGTCTGGTGATTACGTTGCTTGATTCCATTTATCAAGAGATTGGACTTGGTTGCATATGAACCTATCATCTAGGGATCTCTTACATGATTGTTTGAGGTATGTTAGGTGCTTAGGTAGATTGGGACGGATCCCTGGTTGATTACCCTTAGTCCTCAGGAGCTGCTTCACATTGTTTACATCTTTCACTCTTTATGCTTTTACTCTGTTTTTGCATCTTAGTCTTTTATGCTTCGTTTTCCTGTTACTGCTCTTTACTTCCAGCATGTTCACTGCATTTAGGACTTGTTAGTAACACACCCTTTTAACTGTTAGCTTGACTTTGAAGCATCCATTGTATTCGAGATTGTTAGTGCACTCCCATTTGGATTGATAACCCATCTATACTACAATGATGTGCAATTGATACCCTTTAGGATTGAAAAATCCTATTATCACATTGACGGATTTACCCGTCAAAAATATCCTGTCACAAATTCCGTCAATAATTATTGACGGGTCAGATTCCATCAATAATTACTGACACCCTCATATATGCCGTTAGTGATTATTGACGGAATTTGACCCGTCAATATGTCTGTCAATAAGTCGCATGTTTTCTTATAGTGTAATGACGTAGAATTCATTGGTAATTTAAATGTTAGTGATATATGAAAAAATAAAAATTGGTGACATATTGTAATTGTTCTTAATGTGAATGATCGTATTACGACAACTTTAATACGTCGTAAAATATTCGACAGAATACTCGACAAACATAAAACAAAACTAATGGAGATCCGACGGTGGTTATCTTGGTCATTCTTCCATGGATAATCTGTTAGTATTCATACTGATATAATGTTTGGTCTTCTTTTTTTGTCAAATTATCATTTTTTTCTTGGTGATATAAATAAGTATCAATCAAATTTGTTTTGATGTTAAGTTTACATTTATATCCAAAATATAATTTGTCATCAAAAACTACTTTAACAAAATATCACTCTATCACTCATTCACTCTCACACTTACTCACTCACGTTCTCTCTCTCTATATCCAATCTAATATACATAATATATCCATAATGTTTTATCAAAACATAAAAACAGATATATAGATAATAAAAATTAACACATAACGAAGATATATGTTAGATAACGATATGTTTTGATTTATAGATAAGTGTACAAAATAGTACCAATTAGTAAAAAAATTTACTCTGTTACGATTCCATATATTTATAAGAAAATATAAATATAAAGAATCATAAAAGAACAATTTTTTATCGTAAAACATTATCAAAGAATATAAAATTTAAATTAATCAAATACATACAATAATTACGAATGTACTTATATTATTGATTAAATTCATAACAAAAATGGAAAATTATATATATATATATATATATATGTATATATATTAAATTAATTAGCAAACTCCCAAATTTTGCATGGAACAAAAAACTGCGAAAAAACCCTTATTTGCATATCCAAAAAATTTGCACGTAATACAAAACTTCGAAAAATACTTTAATTTTCATATGCATATACACATATACACAAAATTTGCACAAGAAAAAAATATACAAGAAAATCATAATTCGCATAGACACAAAATTTGAGTGAAAAAAATGCGAGAAAACTCTAATTCACATAAGCAAAAAATTGCAAGAATCAGATTACTATGAATAACCTTAATTTGCATATACCCACAATTTCCACGAATCATAAAAATGTGATAAAATCCTAATTCGAGAAACCCAAATTCTCAGATGCCTAAAATTTTTACGAAACAGAAAATGCGAGAAAAAATCTAATTCGAATATGCACAAAATTTGCATGAATCAGAAAGTTGCGAAAAAATCCTAATTTGCATGTGCACCAAATTCGAAAGAATAAGAAAGATGTGAAAAACCATAATTCGAATATGCACAAATTAAATGATGCTTTTATGGAAAACGTATAAATTAAATGAGGTCGTTGTGTTTTTAATTATCTCATAAAAACCTTAAACGCCAAAGAAATGAACCAGAGAGAGCATTAGATAGGGAAAACTACTATCGGTTCCTAATATCAATGAATTAGATGATCAATCTAATTCAAGCATTAAGAATAGTTCTACACAAAAAACCTAACATTCAAACATGGTTTCAGTGGAAAACCCTAAAATCTAACTATGTAACTACTCATACATTGACAAGCAAACACTAATCAATCTAAAAGAACACATAATCATAAAACAAGAATAGATATTGGTATAAATCATGGTTCAGAAAAAACTTGTCCAAAAATGGTTTTGTAATTCAGCTATTTCAGAGCTAATAAAAAGGAAAAACCAAAATAAATTTATAGGATAAAGAGATCGATCGATCTTTCAGGTATGATTTTTCCAGGGGTTTGGCACGATCGATATGGTGTTCTTGCGGTGATTACAAAGGATTTTAGGAAGAAGGGATCAATCGATCTCTGAAGGGACCGATTGATCTTTCTGCATGTGCATCTTATGCGAGACAGCTTGAGCAATTTTCAGTAAAATTTCCATAACTCTTGATTAAACCAATGGATTGACTTGAGATCACTTCCATATGAAAGCTAATTCAAGTGGCTATATTGTGTCCAAATTTCAGCTAAAGCTATCCATGGGAACATCTTCGAATATTGGAAAATGTTTGACTCTTCTGCTAGACTCTGCAACTGCATATGTCAATTTGCATTCCTTATGTGCAGAAATCCCTATTTTTGTTCCAGAACAACCTAAGCAACTAAAAACCTGTAATAGATACGAAACTATAAGGAAAACACTCAGATATTGCTTAATAGCAAACATAATTGGTCCCTAGAAAGCGTTAAAATCGAGTAATATCATTTGACCTAGACTTAAATCATTTCTTGTTCTCAAGTAAACCAAGACCAAATCTAGAGAAAGGTTTTGAAATGACCACACTGGAACTTGCAGAATCTCAGAAACCCCAAATTTAGGTATCAAAAACTAAAGACACTAATCCTAGACAACCTTTGCAAACTGTTTACAACCACATAACTAGCAACATGCATTCTACTCTAAATTCCGAATCAATTCAACTATCAAATCATCTCAACCAGCTCATTAATTCATTCAAATATAAATGGTGCATTCTTACTTATGAGGTATCGATCAGCGCGCTTGAGTACCTCTTCTATCAAAGCGCCCATACCAACTAGAGCATCAATCGACTTCTAGTCCTGATCCTTTTGTTTACTCCGCATTTCTGCGCTTTTTTTTTTCTTTTCTTTTGTTTTTTTTTTCTTTTTCTTTAGCAGTCGGTTTTATGGGCTTCGAGGTCTGCTATTCAATATCTTTTTTACCATTTGTTATATTCGAATGGAGGGAGAGAAAGGATCCGGATCATACTGAAAGAACTTGTCTGTTTTACAGAGAACTGAAGAGTAAGGTACCTAGATTTTAAAATATACCAACACCATATGCAAGAGAATTTACGATCATATTAAGTCCTATCAAGATAGAGCTAGAATCAAATCATCAACAATCCAAAAGATCATATCTTTCAAAAGAATATCAATCAATTAATGGGGTTCCAATCCTAAGTCTAGCAGTTAATCTAAGTAAGTAATCAAATAGAAAATGAATATGAACTCTCACTAGGGTAGTACTCATCACATATTATGTTGATTATTCCTTCGACCCGATTAGACTCAACTTAATGGTGAGCAATTATCTTACCAATACCAATGGAGATTAGCAAGAATCAAGAGAGAAACTATTAAGATAACCAACAATTCAAGTGAGATGATTAAGATTGAAAATAATGTCTAGATTCTTGTTTTAGGTTGTGTTTAGTGTTTGTTTAAGTATTTCATTCACCATAGTTGTTGCTTCAATCATTTTAGAGAAATCTGATTTGTTTTGAGTTTTTGTGACTATTCAGATTCTGTTTTTGGTATTTTGATATGTTTCCTATTGTGTAAGCATAATAAGTGATGAAAATGACTCATGGTGATGCAAATCAACAAGATGCATTCATACATATGTTAAACGCCATGAGAGAAGAGATTAGAAACATTACTCTAGTTGTTGGAACAATGAGACAGGAGTTTGGAGAATGAATAGGGCGTTTAGAGTAGCATAGACGTCAACTTATAAGAAGAGCTCCAATCAACCAGAATAATCAAGATGAACATAAAGATGACATGCCTGAACTAGAGGATGATCCAGCTGGACATTTTCAGCATCAATATCACATGAGACAATATCCTCTAAGGAGAAATCCATTCTGAGAAGGAGAAGTACATGGACATAATTATGATATCAAAATCACCCTCCTACTTTTGCAGGGAAATCAAATCCATAAGTTTATATGGACTGGGAGAGGAGACTTGAGCATATCTTTGAATGTTAGGGGTATAATGAACGCAAGAAAGTTGTTGCTGTAACACAACTCACAGATAATGCACTTGCATGGTGGGACATAATTGTAGCTGAGAGAAGGAGGCAACGTTTAGCACCTATAGCAACATGGACTGACATGAAATACCTTCTAAGACTTAGGTATGTCCCTGAACATTATCATAGAAACTTACAAAAATGTTTTCGTAAGTTATTGCAGGGAACCAAAAGTGTAGATGAGTATTTTGAGGAGTTTGAAAATCTTATGAACTCGTTGGAGTTAGAAGAATCAGAGAAAGTATTGATGGATCAATTCATTGATGGATTACAAGAACACATTGCTATAAAGGTGGAAAGATCTCAAATAATAGCCTTCATGAGTTGTTGCACCTCGCTGTCCAAGTTGAGCATCAAATTAAAGGAAATCAGCCTTGTCAAACGGTGGTAAAACATCTCAAAAAGGGATATCAAGTAATCCTAAACCTGTTGACAAATGGAAATCCATTAATATAAATTCTCACTTCAAGGCAAAAAATATCATGGCTCCCAAGTTCAATTGACAAGAACAAGGTATCAGCTCTAATGATTCTCAAAGAACTCGTGATATAACTTGTTTTAAGAGTTAGGGAAGAGGACACATCGATAGGGACTGCACAAATCAAAGGGTAATGATTCTGGCCAATAATGGAGATTATAAGTCTCAAGATGAGCAAGATGCTGATCCTAAAGATCAAGAGAATGAAGTTGATTATCCTGATGTTGGAGAATTACTTGTGACCAGAAGAATATTAAGTGTTCTTGTGCAATCCGAGGATAAAATGCAAAGATAGAACATCTTCCACACTAAATGCACCAATAAGAGCAAGGTATGTAATATGATCATAGATGGTTGTTCTTGTACAAATGTGGCTAGCAAGTATATGGTGGACAGATTAGGACTTGAGAAGACTAAGCATCCTAACCCATATAAGTTGAGATGGCTCAATGATCAAACCGAGCTGAAAATCGCCGAACAAGTTGTTGTTCCGTTTAGTGTTGGAAAATATCAAGATTAATTTGTTTGTGACGTGGTTCCTATTCAAGTTGGAAATCTTTTACTTGGTAGACCATGAGAATTTGATCGAGATATTAAACATGATGGCCGCACCAACCAGTACACATTTATTCACAAAGACCATAAGTACACTCTTGCACCTCTTTCACCATCTGAAGTACATAATTTACAAGTGCATATGAGCAAAGAAATTGAGGTATGGGGACCGTGATACAAATGTTGTTTAAAGAATGTCTAAGTGTAGGCCTACATAAATTAGAATTTCCAGCAGAAATAAAGGCTCTCTTAGATAAATTTATGGATGTTTTTCCATAAGAGATACCACCTGGTTTACCTCTAATTCGATGTATAGAACATCAAATTGATCTTGTTCCAGGTTCAACATTGCCCAACGAACCAGCATATCGAATGAACCCGGAGGAGACTAAAGAACTTGAGAAGAAAGTTCGTGAGTTGATGGATAAGGGATACATCAGGAAGAGCCTTAGTCCTTGTGTTGTACCAGTACTTTTAGTAGCCAAGAAATATGGCACATGGAGGATTTGTGTGGATTTCCGAGCAATAAACAACATTACCATCAAGTATAGGAATCCAATCCCGCGCCTAGATGATATGTTAGATGACCTTAGTGGAGCAACCATATTATCAAAGGTAGATCTCAAAAGTAGTTATCAAGAAGTGAGAATGTGTGAAGGAAATGAATGGGAAACCGCCTTCAAGACAAAACAAGGGCTGTATGAGAGGCTGGTTATGCCTTTTGGTTTGAAAAATGCACCAAGCACCTTCATGCGTCTCATGAACCATGTTGTAAGGTCTTTTATAAGTAAATTAGTTGTTGTTTACTTTAATGACATTCTCATTTACAGCAAATGCTTATCTGATCTCTTATCTTCTCAACTTTTTCTACATTAATTGCTCTGGTATTTGACACTTTAGGTATACATGTGGTTATGGTTAATTTTGTTAAGTGTGTAGTGCTAAATTTAACATTACAATTTGTACCATTAATTTTGTACTTTTTTCAGAGAATTGCAGGTTCAATAAAATACAAACAGCATTGTTACACTTGATTAAAACAAACAATAAATTATCATTTGGCCAAATAACAGTTGACCCTAATGCATCAGCAATAAATGTAATCTCTTCAGTTGGCCTCCACACCTTCGCCTTACCAATCTTAACAACGTCAACCCAAACTTTGCTTGCATTTGGACCTATTGGTACGAAGTGGCACTTCTCATTTGGATATGTTGAAGCTACTCTCCCTTCAGCTACTGATATCACTCGGATTTAACATCTTTTGGTGGGTATTTATAACTATTATTTAGTGTTATCCGAGTATTTTCCTTGTGTTTTTAGCATGTATTCAGGATATTCGGTGTTTGGGTTGTTTTGGAGCAAAAAGGACAACTTTTGGAAGAATTCAAGTGCAAATTGAAGAATGATCTCGGAAAAAGACAGATCGATCGATCCAAAGCACTTGGATTTTTGCAAAAGTTAAGATCGATCGATCCTTGTTTGGATCGATCGATCCTTTGAAGCCTAGATCGATCGATCCCTTTTGTCGAGCAAAATCAGAATCGGGCTAAAAGACACATTTGACCTCAAGATCTATCATTAGTTTTTATCTTTTTAGACTTTATTTTCATTTTTTAAAAAGACTATAAAATCCCTTTTGGCTTAGGTTAAGTGGGAGAGAATTTTTATTAAGTTTTTTAGAACAAGTTTTATCGCTGAGTTCCAGAGAGAAGAGATCTACTTCCGTATTCGAGAGGATTTCTAAACTCTGATTTCTTTATATACAATTTGGCTTTTTAATTCTTCTATGTTTACTCAATATATGATTTATGTTCTTGCCATCATGTCTGAGTAGTCTCTTTGTTAAGTTTTAGGGTTTTACTAGGGGAAACCAGGTTAATCATTAGGGTTTGATAGAATGGATTGAAACTTGTTAGGTTCTTAGTTTAGATTTGTTCCTAATGCATGAATTAGAGTAGCTAACTAGTTCATTGATCATAGAATTATAAACTCAAAGGGATTTCGTTTAGAAGTCTGATCTAATCTAGATGAGTAAGTGCCTTTACTTGCAGGAATATTGACTTATGGTCTTATCAACTTATCGAATATGAATTGAAATGCATGATCGAATTATCTAAATACGGCGGGATTTTGTGTTTAGTAATTTGAGAATAAGGTCTAATACTTCGGGAGAAGATTAGTCTATTGTTGTCTTTCGAGTTGGGAATTATTTTCAGTAACCAATCCTGCATGTTAACCTTTAACTTTAACCTGAGTACATGCAGAATTCTCTATTGCCTAGCGTTTTCTTTTGATTGTCTTACAATCATTTTCATTTTATCGTTGTTTTCATTTCTCGGTTTCATTCATCATTTTAAATCTATTCTTAGCTTAACTCAATTTTAAACTGAGAGTCGTGCTTTTCTGGTCTTAATGGATTCAATCCCTTTTATACTACTGTGTTTATTGTGCACTTGCAGTGAATATATTTGGGTTAAAACCTGAGTGTATCAATTTTTTGGCGCCGTTTCCGGGGACCAATAGTGCCTCTTAAGTTTTCTTTACAGTTAAGACTAGGATATTTTCGTTTTAGAAAAAACTTGCAAGTTATGATACAAGTGATGAGTGACTTGCGAGCTCTTAAATGCGTTAAGGACGTTCGCAGCTTCTTAGGTCATGAAGGCTTCTATAGAAGATTCATTCAAGATTTCTCGAAGATTGCTAGACCCCTTACGAAGTTGCTGTACAAAGATGTCAAGTTTGAATGGGATGACGATGGCCAATCTGCCTTTTAATCAATCAAAGGAGCCTTGGTAAGTGCTCCTATTGTGCAACCACCGGACTGGGATTTCCCCTTTGAAGTGATGTGTGATGCAAGTGATTTCGCTGTGGGAGCTATTCCTGGACAGCGAAATGATAAGAAGCTTCACGTCATTTACTATGCCTCTAGCACTCTTGATATAGCTCAACGCAATTATGCAACAACTGAGAAAGAACTCATAGAGATTTTCTTTACCTTTGAGAAGTTCAGATCCTATCTAGTAGGATCCAAAGTAGCTGTCGACACCGATCATGCGGCATTGCGGTATATCCTTTCTAAAAAGGATGCTAAACCCAGATTATTACGTTGGATCTTGCTTTTGCATGAATTCGATTTGGAGATTAAAGACAAGAGAGGCATTAAGAACGGAGTTGCAGATCATATTTCCCAACTTTAAGTCGAAGAAGACGTTCCTATAGATATTTATTTTCCATATGAATGCATATGTGCAATAAGCACTATCGCGGATGCGAATTTCTCCATCTCTAGACCCTATAAAACTGATTTGATTACTCCATGGTTTAGAGATTTTGCTAACTACTTAGCTGCTGATGTTGTACCATAGGATTTCTCAGGATACTGAAAGAAGAAGTTCTTGAGGGATGTCAGACATTAATATTGGGATGAACCATATCTATACAAGTTGTGTAAAGATGGTATGTTCTGAAGATGTCTACCTGAAGAGGAGATTCATAATGTTCTATATCATTGCCATGGTTCAGATTATGCTGGTCACTTTGCCACATTCAAGAAGGTTTCTAAGGTACTTCAACCAGGATTCTGGTGGCCAACTATGTTAAGGGATGCTCATGCATACATCTCTTGTTGCAATTCATATCAGAGACAAGGGAACATCTCAAAGCAAAAATGAGATGCCACAAAACTTCATTTTTGAAGTAGAGGTTTTTGATGTATGGGGACTTGACTTTAGGGGTCCTTTCCCTAAGTGGGTTCATTATGTCTCTAAGTGGGTTGAAGAAATTGCTAGCCCCACTAATGACGCAAAAGTGGTACTAAAGATGTTCAAGTCTGTGATTTTTCCCAGGTTTGGTGATATTACTTGGTTCTAATGCATTATAGTGGGCATTTATGTCTGCTATTCTGCATTATTGCGAGTGTTTTCCTTCCAAATTGGTATATTTTAGGACTTCTAGGCGTTCGGGTTGTTTTAGAGAAAAAAGCAACATTTCGGGACATTTCATAGCATTTTAGAAGTTTCAGAAGAATTATTAAGTGAAGAAATGGTTTGCACGATCGGGCAAATCACTTGCCCGATCGGGCAAATATCCTTGGAGAATTTCGTTTGATCAGTTCGATCGAGCAATGAAGGTGGGATTGAGCATCAATGCAATCTGCTCGATCGGGAAGACTTAGATCGATTGGGCAGATCACCCAAAGTCCTCTAAAGCTATCCATATTTTTAGATTTTTACTTTTAGAACTATAAAAGCCTTTAGGCTTAGGTTATTTTATTCTATCTTTGCTTTTTGCAAACTTTGAGAGGTTTTACTAGGAGAAAGAATTCTTGAACCTGTATTTGGAGAAGAAATTCTGAACCCAGCTTTAATCTATCTATTCTATTAATTTCAATTATGTTTTCTTCTCAGAAATTGATTTGTGTTTGCCTTGATATGTCTGAGTAGTTCACTAGTTAGGTTATAGGGTTTTCCTACGGGAAAACAAGTTTGAATGTTAGGTTTAACATTGTAGGATTGAAATTGATAGGTTCTCACTCTAAAATTGTTCTTAATGCATGAATTAGCTTGATCACCTAATTCATGATTTTAGGTTGATAAATACAAAGAGATTTGATTCAGAAACCTGACCTAATTTAGATGAATAAATGTTCTTACATGCGAGAGTATTGTTTTAATGCTTATGAACAATTGAATCCGAGTTTTCATGCATGATCGAATTGTTTCAAAGACGGCGAGAGTTTGCCTCACGAAATGCGATCATAGGGTTTAATACATCGAGAGGAGATTAAACTGCATTCATTTTTCATGTTGAAAACTATTTTCAATCTAAATCCTGCATGTTAACTTGACTTTAAACCTAAATACCTACGGATTTTCCTATTGCCTAACGTTTTATTATTATAAATTTTTAAACCGTTTTCAGTCACCGTTTTTATTACAATCAAATCTATTATTCTCACTTTAGCCATATTCGAACACCTTCAATGACTCACCTTACGGTGTTGAAGGGCCTAACAGCGGGTTTTCAGTCCTTCCCGGGTAGAAATACAATTAGCGTTACGAGCAGGTGAAACATAAGGGATCTAAAGACAAACAACTTAGGTACTAAGGAGAACCCAGAACATCAACCCTAGTCTACCCTATCCTCAGGAACTGAGTGAACTACTCACTACTCATGGGAGTAGAAGCAGAGGAAATAGAAAGAATAACTTCAAAGCTAAACCTGCAGATCTAAGGTTGAACAGATGAAGAACAGCAAGAACACAAACCCAGAAACTAAGAACAACAATGAAATAGTAAAACATAGATGAAGAACAAACTTAAAACAGGATATTAAAAGCTTAAAACAAAAATAGCAAGCATCAACTAAACAATAACCTAAAGCTAAGTTGGGGACGCTTGAACAAGATCGATCCAACCTGAGACGTGTTTGAGAGTGGGATCGATCCAGGTGTTGAGTGCCTGAGATCGATCCAGAAAAGTGTGGGATCGATCTCATTTGAGGCAAGGTCATTGATCCTGCCTACAGGTTGTGATAGATCCATACTTAGCTCAGCTTCTGTTTCTTGTACTTCCTTAGCTTTGTTTGAGACTTTGCAGGTTTCTTTGAATAAAAGAGAGAGGGATTGATCCAGGCTGAGATGGGATCAATCTGGAGTGTTGTTGGGATTGATTTGAGCCAGTGGGATTGATCTCAGATCCATCTAGATAGCGCCATGAGATCGATCCCACTACCTTATTTGGATAGATCTGAGATCGATCTAGATAGCAGCGTGAGATCGATCTCAGATCGATCCAAATAAGGCAGTGGGATCGATCCAGGCAAGTGTGGGATCGATCCTGGTTTTGGTCCTAAGGTAGACCCTAGTCTACCCTATCCTTAGGAACTGAGTGAACTACTCACTACTCATGGGAGTAGAAGCATAGGAAATAGAAAGAATAACTTCAAAGCTAAACATGCAGATCTAAGGTTGAACAGATGAAGAACAGCAAGAACACAAACCTAGAAACTAAGAACAGCAATGAAATAGTAAAACATAGATGAAAAACAAACTTAAAACAGGAGATTAAAAGCTTATAACAAAAATAGCAAGCATCAACTAAACAATAACCTAAAGCTAAGTTGGGGACGCTTCAACAAGATCGATCCAACCTGAGACGTGTTTGAGAGTGGGATCGATCTAGAAGTTGTGTGCCTGAGATCGATCCAGACAAGTGTGGGATCGATCTCATTTGAGGCAGGGTCATTGATCATGCCTTCAGATTGTGATAGATCCATACTTAGCTCAGCTTCTGTTTCTTTTACTTCCTTAGCTTTGTTTGAGACTTTGCAGGTTTCTTTGAATGAAAGAGAGAGGGATTTATCCAGGCTGAGATGGGATCAATCTGGAGTGTTGTTGGGATTGATTTGAGCTGGTGGTATTGGTCTCAGATCCATCTAGATAGCGCCATGAGATCGATCCCACTACCTTATTTGGATAGATCTGAGATCGATCTAGATAGCAGCGTGAGATCGATCTCAGATCGATCCAAATAAGGCAGTGGGATCGATCCAGGCAAGTGTGGGATCGATCCTAGTTTTGGTCCTAAGGTAGATCTAGTCCATTCCATGCTAAATGCTGCCCCATTCAATGTTATGTACTGCTTTTCTGAAATCTCACAAATCCTTCCCGAAAACTCCTGAAAGTCCTGAAAAATCTCCAAAATATGTGCATATTGCAGGCCATCATAGCTTCATAGGTTAGAGAGTTATGGACCCCGTACTGAAGACTGGTCAAGGTGCTCGCAGAAGAAAGCATACCGGACGGATTCACCCGATACACATGGTCTGATATGAGCATATTGGCCAGTGTGTATCGGTCAACTTGACCGATACAAAACATGAAGAAATCATATCGACCATTGTGTATCGATCAATTTGCCCAATACAGAGCTGAAAAAAGTCAAAATCAAGCATTGACCAAGAGTTTTACCCATTTATTTTTGTGGGTTAACCCACATGTTTTGGGTTAACCCAAGACCATTTAGAAGCTACTATTTAAGTGTTTTTAACCCTAATTTTTAGACATATCATCTTTTCTTTTAATCTTTGATTCACCTTTTGTTTCACAACCTTTTCTCTAGTTTCTTTCAAGTTTTATTGTTTGTTCTCCAAGATCAAAGAGATCTCCTTTGGAGATTTCTCTTTGATCTTGGAGGAAATTCATCTACATTTAATGATGCATCTTTATTCTCTTTTGTGTTCTTGTATTTTAGGACTTAGTTTTGGTTTTTGGATATAGGCTTGATAAGATTTGTATTGAGGTTGATTGATAGTGATTTATGGTTGTTGATGTTTGATCTTCATTTATTAGGTGTTCTTAATGCTAAATTTGACTTGATCACTCAAGTTTAGATCATAGGCTGAATTGTGCCCGAAAGGTGTTCGATGGAATTCCTGAACCAACTTTTGAATGCTAAATGAGGCCTAACCAAGAGATGGTGTTAGTTAGTATAGTGGTTTATCATGGATTAGATCTCAATGCTTCTTGATTGTGCAATTATCCAAGAGATTGTTTTAGTTGCATGTTTAGGATATGGATTAGTGCCACGAGAGTGGATTAGTCTACCAAAGAGAATCTTAGACCAAGGATTAGCATTGATTGATTGTTTCATTGTTGGTTGATTGTTAATCATATCTCTTTATAGCAAGATCCATTATCCATTGCTTTTATCTTATTTGTTTATTTGTTTCTTGTTTATTTGCATTTTTTGTTTCTTAGATTAATTACTCATAAAAACTCATTGGCTCTAGATTAGTTTGATTCTCATATCTTTAGTGTTGCATCTTTAGTCCTCGTGGATTCGATTTAAACCCTTTCTATCCTACAAACTATTAGTAAGGGGATTGGTATAGAAATTCCTCTTATCAATCAGCAATTTCCAGAAGTATTAACGCATACACTGAAGACCTTCTGGAGATAATGAAGTAAGAGAGATATAACTAAGTCGATGGATTGAATTGATTATGTTGAAAAAGTTACCATAGCGTTTTTTGTATTATCTACAATAGAAAGTGCGAACACTAAGCAAATTTACGCGCCTCACTATTTTTTTTTTACGAGAATGAAAAACTAGCGTCCAGAAAAATTAAACGCTGTGGATAAAACCCGTGTCCATATACAATAGTAGTTACACAAAAAATAGATATAATGTGATGCTATCGGTAGTCATATTTCTTGTAGTGTATATGCCCTCAAAGCATCATCCAACATAATGGACCAATCTTTCCTAGTTGTGCCAACCGTCTTTTCAAGTATTGCCTTGATTTGCTTGTTGGAGACTTCAACTTGGCCGCTTGTTTTAGGATGGTAAGGTGTGGCTACCTTGTGCTTAACTCCATATTTCCTTAACAAGCTTTCGAAAACATTACTGATGAAGTGTGATAGCCCATCCCTAATGACAACCTTTGGGACTCCAAACCTTGGAAATATGATGCTCTTGAACATTTTCAACACCACTTTCGGATCATTGGTGGAGATTGCAATAGCTTCCACCCATTTTGACACATAGTCGACCGCTACCAAGATGTAGCTATTTCCATAGGAAGATGGAAACGGTCCGATAAAGTCGATCCCCCATACATCGAAGATCTCTATTTCCATGATCGGGTATTGAGGCATTTCATTCCTTTTGCCTATGTTTCCAGCTCTTTTATACGAATCACACCGCAAGATGAATTTGTGAGCATCTTTAAACATGGTAGGCCACCTTATGTTGATCCATGACAATGTTGATTTACATATCATTTTTGAAAGTGAAAAATGCCCACCATATGTTGATCCATGACAATGTTGAAGGATTGCCTCAACTTCTTCTTCAGCAACACATCGCCATTAAAGTCCATCCTTGTTCAAGGTATAGAGATATGGCTCATCCCAAAAATACCTTGTGACTTCTTTGAGCAACTTTTTCTTTTGGTACCCTTCTAAACCATGCGATTCTTTCTCACAAACCAAGTAATTAACAATGTCGGCATAAAAAATTACTATTCCTTGTTGATAGATTACTACATATATTAAAAATGATGTATTAACAACTTGGTGCAGCAACAATAAAACTGGTTACATTTTTTGAATCAAAACTAATAGAGGGAGAGTAA
>OVBE01004082.1:0-24972 GCA_900406425.1 Iberis pinnata | reverse complement strand
CATTCTGGTCTCTGTGGATTCGATACCCTTTACTGTGCTACTTTGAACTGTTCTCTGAAGTACTAGTTTAGGATTAAATTCTAGACCTATCAATAGTCTTCCAATAAAGATGGTGTACTATATTATCTAAATGTAGAAGAGGGGAATGTAATCTATGTTAAGGTAAGTTTAAATATCTTTTTTGTTTTAAAACCTAAGACTAGTTTACTAGTTACTGCATAATCATGATGGAGTATGTGTAAACTAATATTTTCTTATTGGCTTACTTGTATCTTTTGTAGATTTCTGGAATATCAAAACAAATGTTCAATATTTGGACTTTGATTATTACAAAGTGAAGTTTCTATGTGTTTAGATGGTTCACCATATCTCTCACAGATTGCTAAAAAAGTTGAAATTTGGACGGAAGAATTTGAGATTCATTTGCAAAAGAGGCAAAGAAAATGTCATTTTCCAAAAATGACTTGAAACAATAGAAAAAATAGTCCAAAGCTTTAACTTTTTCTCTTTCACGTTATTATTTTCATTTTAGCTTATTTGCTTATGTTATTTGGATTTATTCATTTAAATTTTCATTTGAACGCTATTGAAGTCTGGTCAGATTATGGCAATGTAATCGACGCAGTTATTCAACTATTTCTTTGGCCGAGGTATATAAGTTTACTTCAGGAAATCTCTTCCGTCGCTGCTTCCTTTTTGTCATGCTCTTTCTTCTCGACTTCTCCTTCATCCAACAGCATCGTCAGAGACATTGCTAAAAGTGTTTCAAGACTTGGTTTGTTCCAATCATATCTATTTTTAGGAGGACCTGCCTGGCTTCATTCACGCATTCAAGAAGAAGCTCGTTTTTCGTAATTAAGTTTCTACTAAAGTTTTTTTCTTCATGTTTCTCGTGACTCTTTGTTCATTCGTTTTAATGAGTAAAAATATAAAAATAAATTTAGAACTCTAACTTTCTTCCCGTTCGAATTCAACTACAATCCTTATTTCCTACACATCAATTTTTTGTATAGATAATGTGTTTAGAGGTCAGACTGGATAATAACGCTCTTACACCAAATGTACCACCATATTTACATTTATTAAATCTATAAAGTCACTAATATTTTAACAAAATATTTTAAATCCTTTAACAAAACAACATTCTTTTTAATTCTTAAAAATAACATACATTTGCCTTCCGAGAAATATTAATCTATATCAATAGTAAAAAAAATAAGTGCATATTTTGAAGGCATTCGAATTTTTTTTCAAAAAATAAAATAAACTTAAATAAAAAAACATAAAATAATCAAATAACTTAACTGATAAAAAAACCAATATTGTTAAAATATATTTTAAATTTTAAAACAACATTATTTTGCATTACATACCTTTAAAGAATAAAAAAATTATTTTCAGTGCTAACTAAACGACAAAAACTCAAATTATAGAAAAATAATATCTATATATGTATGATATATTGCAATAATACGATTTTTAAACAATAAAAACATATTTATATACAAAAACCCGCACGTATCGCGAAATTATCTTTAGTTTACATAAAAAAATCCAAAACAAGTAAAATAACAATTGCATATGATTAGAGTATGGTACAATATTAAATATTAAATATAATTGAATATGTGATATTCTAATAAAAAAATAAGGAAGCAGTAGCTGCCCGGTTTGCGCCAAAGCCAATCTTCGTTTTTCTAACAAAATATTTATTCTAACAAAATCTTCTTGAATATTAGAATATTAAATATTAAATGTAACTGAATTATAATTTTTGATATTTTATGTAACCGAATTTCACGATAAGGGAAGATTTTATTTTTGTAAAAACAATTTGTGTATTATAAAGGAAAAGTTCCTTTTAAAATATAATTCATGTATATATATATATATATATATATTAAAAATACGAAGATATTGTTTTTAATCACTTATTTTTAGCTAAAAATAATAAATATTAATAAGATTTTTATAATAGAAACTTTAAACTTAAATATCCATATTCAAAAAAAACAAGAAAAAACGGAAGGGAGAATCGAACCACCAACCATGCATACATTCCGTCAATAATTTACCACTAAGCCAATTAAATTTATTATTTACCATTCACGTCGACTAGTTATATTTATATAATTAAATATTAAATATTAAAAAAGGTAGTTAGCTTATTTGTAGCCAAATATGAAAAATCGACGTGAATGGTAAACAATAAATCTAATTGGCTTAGTGGTAAAGTATCTACGGGATGTATGCATGGTTGGAGGTTCGATTTTGTTAGAAAAAAAAGATCACACATCGAAAATTTATGGAAGTCTCATCCCATTCCAGCTCCTATATATGAGTTTAATGATTATATTCAATCACACACCAATTTTGGTGCAGAAAATCGACTTAATCGAGATCCAAGCACAAATAATATTCAGTTAAATTTGATTTTACTGAAAATCGAATTTATAAACTGAATGTGATAAATATGATATGCCTTAATAATTTAAGTGTTTGATTTAATCATCATTTAAATAGTGAAAATATATTTGGTTTAAATTTTTTTTAATAAAAACAAATTTGATTTTGTTATTAATAAAAACGAGTTAAAAATTGAATGTGATCAATATTATTTTATTTCATAAAAGTGATCCAATGCTTTATTTATTTTTATCTTCTAAATTCCGGTTAGTTCATGAAATTGATAAATATTATTTAAATATTTATTATATCAACTTAAACACACACACACATATATATATATATAGATAAATACCTTACATAATATATAAAAAATCAATAAAAAGTATTTTTATTTCGTAATATATTTACGGGTGTGTATTAACTGAATATAAATAAAAATTAAAAAATTAAAGAATTAAATATTAAAAATGGTAGTTAGCTTATTTGTAGCCAAATATGAAAACTTAAATAAGATAATTGATTTTAAAATAATATTTTATGTTTTTTCTATATTTTTCAAATATTCACAGGTTTATATCAATCAGATAAATAACTTAATTAATATATTTAAAATTAGTATAGTGTGATCTATTTAAGAGAGTATATCACTCATATGAGTGTTTTACAAGTCTCTTAAATAGATTGTTTTACAATGTTACTGGGCCAAACTAGGCTTTCGATTAATATCAAATAAGAAATTTCTAACCCACACTTATAAACCCATTTTTGGTCCAAATTTAATTGGATATATTTAATCAAATTTAAGTTATAGTTTGTTAATTATTTTTGAAAAATAAAAATAACAATAATAATATAACTAAAACACTTTTACTTAATTTTTAAGTAAAAAATGAAACCAAACATACTAATATATGTATTGACTATATAATATCTAGAAAATTAACAATATAACATTGAAAAAAAATTAAATGATCTCAAAAAAAAGAATCAAAAGCAAAATATGATAGTTTAGAAATTTTACCTTTATAAATTCAAAGAAATGGATTCATGATAATATTTTAGATATATTTAAAAGTAATATATATTCTAAATAAAAAATAACTTATATGGTAATCTTATCACTCTCAACTTTAGCAATCTAAATGTAAACTAATTTTGAATTATAATATTTTAAATCACAAATACAATTTTTAAATATTTAAATCTTATAAAATAATCAAAACTTTTAAAATTTTAAATAACAACAAAATAATAAATGAAACACAAATTTAATAACTTGATATATCAAAATATAATATTAATAACATATTTTAGTTATACTAACAATATTAGAATAAAATTTTAATTTTTCCGAGCGTACGCGCGGGTCACTACCTAGTTGAATAATCTAATGGAATATTCTAGAGACACAATTAATGTTGTTACGATTTATGAATTTTAAATTAAATATTAATTTTAATAAAATTTTATAATCGGGTATTTATAAAACTAATCAAAATTGAATTCATAACTTTATTTAAAGTTTGAATATTTTGCATAATAATACGATTAACATTAATATGTAATATTAATCTTAATAAGATTTATTAATATGATCTTTAAGAAACCAGTTAGACTTATCAGATTTTAATTTATAGCTAGAATATTTTTAAATTTAAACTTCCATATTTAAAAAAGCAAAAAAAAAAAAACTGAAAGGATGATCTTTAAGAAACTAATTAAACTTATCAGATTTTAATTTTATAGCTGAATATTTTTAAATCTTAATTTAAATTTCCATATTTAAAAAAGCAAAAAAAAAAAAAAACAACAAAAAGGGGAATCGAACCCCCAACCATGCATACAACCCATTGATACTTTACCACTAAGACATTTATATTTATTGTTTATCATCCAAGTCGATTAATTATATTTATATAAAAACACGCGTTTTGAATCAAATAAACTATTAACGCATTCTCCGTAGATTGAACATGTATCTCGAACCAGGTCATACCTGATCTAATTAAAGGATCCGGGTGTTTTTAACTAAGAAAATGTATTTTGCTTGTTAAAAACTTGACATCTCCGGGAAGAACTCATGACCATTAAGGTAAATCCAAAAATTTTGCCTAAAATAACCTTCGCCGATTTTTTTTTGTTCTTTGAAAATTTTTAATCCAATGGCAGATTCCGTAAATATCTTCTTTATTTTGACTTCCTCCATATTTATACTTCTCACATAATAATATAGATAGTTAATCTCTACAGAGTGTTTTACGGTACAATGTTCAATCGTTGGTTAAACCAGAATTTGAAAACAATTATACTATAGGAAACCAATGTACATAAAAAATCCAAAACAAATAAAATAACAATTGCAGATGATTAGAGTAGGGTACATATCACAATTTCAGTTGCCCAATTAATTAACGCGATGATAGTATCTATGGGAGTATAAGTTCTCTCAGATCAATTTTTTGGAGATTCATCCGACTCACTTAGTTATTAGGCTCATTCCGGAGAGCCGATCTAACTCTGAAGAGCTTAGCTCATTCTGGAGAGTCGAACTCGTTCAAGAGAACCGGACTGAGTGAAAAATCAAGGTAAGTGGAGAGTCGAGCCGCGTTGAGAGCCGAAGTGAATGGAGAGCCGAACCGCGTGGAGAGTCGAACCACATGGAGAGCCGAACCACATAGAGAGCCTAACCACATGGAGAGCCGAGACGAGTGGAGAGCCGAGCCCATCAGACGCGCGTGGAAGGAAGTTAACTCTCTCCAGATTGACCGCCGCGAATCTCGCCGAATTAATGGTGAGATCGGTAGTTACGAAGTCGAATTCAAAGAGAGACTCGGCGCATTTTATAATATTAGAAAGAATAAATTAATACGACGAGGCTATAAATAGAAGAAGAAAATCTCAAAAGAATTTATATCAGTTTATTTTGAAGTAATATCAATGACTTCTATATTAACATCATTCTTTATAATTAATGTAAGAGTATATTTAGTGTCACATGTAAATAATTAATTATGTTTTATATCATTTAATTTTCATTATTGTTGATGTAAAATGCCTTACTTTTTACTTACTTTTTGCAGTGTAGAATTTTGAATAATATATAATCAAAACAACTGCAAATGTAAAATTTAATTATATAATAGATGCTTACAAATCTAAGTATAGTATATAATTAGAATAATATAACGCGCTGATGAATTTCTAATTTAGATAAGTTAACACTATTTCCTCTAACTTTAACAAAGCTTGTTAGCAATCAAATAGGACAATTTAGAAAACAAAAATTATCTTAACTTTTAGAATAAGAGAAAAAAAACTAATTATGTAACAGTTTTCAAGTTACTAAGAAATTATTATTTTTTATTTTAAATCTCAAAATTACATTGGTAAATATTAAACTCCACAAAAGTTTCCTCCAGGACCACCATAATTGATAAAGAAACCAAATTTAGTATTATACAATGGAATTTCCTTACCAAATTTTAACCCATAACATTGACTATCTAGCAACTTCTCTATCTGAAATTGATTCATTTGACGTTCCTCGTAGTTAGAATTCAAAACACCAATATTTGTCATAATTGCTGATTTCAAAGATCTGAAAGGACCTCCCGGAAAATGTCCATTACCCATTGGAGGGCTTGAACCAGATTGTGAAGTTTGAACCACACCTCCAACTCCAACTATAAGTGCACCATTGTCTAAAAAGTTAAATAGCTCTTTTGGCCAATAGCCAACATTTTCGTTTGAATTTACTTGTGTAATCCACCAATTTCCGGTATGTGCATCCTTTAATATTGTGTACGTTAAGAAATAAAAGATAATAATTTGTTAAAAAAAAAATCGTAGTTAAAAATCGTGCTACTCAAATGGCAAAGTTTTCGGACCGAAGAGATTAGTCATATTATATCCATCACAAATTTGATTGCAAATGATGAATTCAAAAAAAAAAAAATTCATGTGTTTGACCAAAAAAAAAAAAAAAAATTTATAAGCGTTCAATACTAAGAGGGAATCAAGTAAGAAAAAGTTTCCGTTAAAACTACAAAATATTTAGAAAACTTTATAAAAAATTGAACTACCTGATGGATGGAGCAATGCAACCCTACAAGTTCCCCTGGCTCAATGTCAATTGGTTCAACGATGGGAACCTTATGCGAAACTTGAATAAACCCTCCACATGCGGTATTGTAACATCCTTTTCCATCTTTACCCTATCATACCCATATTTGATATATATATATATATATATATATATATATATATGTTATTATTTATAATAAGTCAAGAATTTCAGCATATTTACATTGTACATAATTTCCATGGAAACCAGATATTGATATGTTTATATACATACCTTCGAAAATCCATATGACCAAAGCCGTGAATCTCCAAAATTTCCTGGATTTACCTGTGTAAAGACATGCAATACTTTAGGCTACGAAATGATAAAATTTATTAAAGAAAGAAAATTATGATATTATAGTACCTACCATCAATCCCGCAGATATAACATTAACCTCGTTATGTGATCCACTGCCTATATATATTTGTGAATATGAAGCTTGATCTTTTTCGATGTTTAGGTCACTAGTTGCAGTCCAAGCGGTCACACCATGAAATGGACCATTACTTGACCTTACTCCGGCAATCTACCAAGAACATGTTAAAATTACTATTATACATTTTTAAAAATAATTATATAGATATTATAAATTAAAAGATATGTATTAAAATTGATGTTTACATGTATTCCAGGACTCTCAGCTGATAGCGGATGGTAATACTTTTCGGCAAAAAGTTGTGCGGTAGCGATGAACTCTTTTGTATTTCTCAATATAGGAACAGTTCCATATGGACATTTTATTTTATTCTTATAGGTTTTGTTGTAGCGAGTTTCGTTATATATTTCAAATCTTGAGACTGATGGTTTCATCTTTCAAAATAAAATAAAAATTGTATTGTCAAATTCTTTTATAAAAGTATGTGTTTTATACAAAGTTAAAATATAGAGAGGTTCTTAAAAATACTACAAAAATAAGTATGTTCCAAAAATACCATAAAATTTTAAAATTTTCTAAAATACCATAAAAAATTATTTTCCAAAAAAACCAAAATTTTTTAATAGTTTAAAACCTTAAATTTAAACTCTAAATCTTATACTTTAATTAGTGAACCAAAACTTAAAATTTTATATTATAAAATTTTAGAATTTAAATTTTATGTTTATGCTATATGAAAAAAAAATTAATAGTATTTTTGGAACACTTAAAAATGTGTGATATATTTGTGTAAACCCTAATTTTTGTGGGGTATTTTATGGAATTCATCTTAAATATATGTTAGATACAAATCTTTGAAATCATGCACCTGGATTGTGTGGTTTTTAAGCAAGGGATGATCAAGTCCTGGTTGCTTAAGAATATCCATGCAATCGTACGTTACATTTTCACTTATCTGCTAGTTACAAGAAAAGAAAAAAAATTAAAATTAAAAGAAAAACATGAGATTTTATAGCAAAAATAAGCACGTTGATGTTGAACTCATTCCATTATTTATATATATATATATATATATATATATATTTATATTTGTTTGTCATCTGGATAATTAATATAAACTTTAAGAGTGTTTACATGCAATAAATTGCTAGCAAAACTAAGACCATGATTATCGGTCGAATCCAAAGTGGATTTTAGAAGTGGGGCCATTCAAATATTAAGAAACCACATATCTTTTTTTAACACTATTTGTAGGCCCCACTGACACGTGACGGCCTACTCTAATTCTTTTTTTTTTTAAATTAAAACCCTCGCCCGATGTTCATGCTCTAAGGTTATGGAGAACATCGTCTTCAAAAACCGAGCAAAATCAAACAGGGGTTACATAACTATTAGGAGAAACAAAAAGGCAGGACCAGTTCCAAAAAAAATTAGATTAATATTTTATATATTTGTTTTTTTGGCCAAACTTTGTTTTAAAAAGCTTAAATTAGGCTAATGCATGTCTGTCAGAATCAAAAAGATCACAAAGCCAACAAGGAAATAGCAACAACATAGGATTGGTACCTTCGTAACACTATTGACTATGAACTCATTCCATGATATATGAAGATGGTATGAAATTAACTTTAGAGTTCAAGTTTTATTTTCAAAACTTACCTTGAAGGAAATAAGAGGCATCCTTCTTTGATCTGAAAGAACTACTGTGGCTGAAAACAAAAGATATAAAAGACTCATCATAATATTCATCCTAATTTCTGCAGATAAATTATTACTTTTGTTTCTTAAAGAATGAAAACGCTCCATCTGTAATTTATATACATATTCGTATTATGATATTACCATGTCAATTAGAGAAAAGAAATATAATTAGTATTATAATTAGCATTTGACATTTTGTTAAGGAAATAAATATATTTCAACACTGATATCATAAATAATTTTCTGAACTTTTGATTATCAATTATGGGAGTCATAATCTTTAATATGAAAGATTATGGTAAGGTCGGTAGTATCGTATTTCTTAAAGCTTTATAAACGAAATGGAAATTAGAGAGGGAAGTGAAATACTTTGACCAGAAACTAATTAAATTTTAATGTATGTGACTTTTAAAGTACTTTAATGATTTTTTTGGTAAATCACTAAAATTTAGGTGAATTTTTTGGTTTTCTTTTGTACTGTATTTTTAATAAATTTCTTTGTATTATTGTGTTTTTTTTAAAACAAATCATCAATACTTAAAAGAAAAATATTTTTGTAATAGTTTGAGATTTTTTGGATTTATTTTGAAAAATCTCACAAACACAAATGCAAGAAAAATATTCTCACATATTATAAAAATAAATTATAGAGAACAACCCAACAAAGATACAACTTATCCCATTAAGAAAATAAACTGACATATGACATATATAAGGGTAACTGAACTAAAACTAAAATAAACATAACAATTCAATAAAGGAGGTAAACAAATCCCTTAGGGATTTCATAATCTAGAATTGTAAACACATCTAGATGTGGATTAGCCTCTGTCAACCATTTTTGTATATGTAATATCGATTCATGTGAGATAAGTAGGAGACCGACAGTGCGGTTTTGTTCACTAAATCGAGAAATACAAAAAATATGCATAAACAAAATACATAAAGCCACTCAGATTTCTCTAAGAAATTATCTGGTATCACAGAACAACTTCGCGCCACAATGATGGACGAAGAGCTCTTTTGGAAACAGAAAAGTCGCGTTGCCTGGTTCAAAGAAGGAGATAAAATACAAAATACTTTCATGCTGTCACTAAACATCGACGAGGGAGGAATCGAATGTCAGGTTTGCTTACCGATGATGGTATATGGACTGAGGAGGACGATAGTATTGAAAAGGTGGCCGTTGAGTATTTCCACAAGCTATTTTCCCAATATGGAGCTAATAATCTAGAGGTGGCTTTGGAACCACTCCAACGATCTGTTTCTGATGAGATGAATGTTCAGCTCACGCGACATTTCTCGCCGGAAGAGATTCGCAAGGCCCTTTTCGAGATGGCTCCATAAAAGGCCCCAGGTCCAGACGGGATGACAGCGTTTTTATTTCTGCGCTATTGGCATATTGTGGGTAAACAAGTTGTATTGCTGGTGCAGGATTTTATGTCCAAAGGCTATTTTGATGAACGTCTTAATGACACAAATATTTGTTTGATTCCGAAGGTTGATCGTCTGAAGGAAATGGTTAAATTCCGACCCATAAGCCTTTGCAACGTTATATATAAGATTATCTCGAAATCTTTATGTCAGCGGCTAAAGGTTATTCTGCCGAATCTTATTTCCGAAACGCATTCGGCTTTTATAGAAGGTCGTATTATCTCCGACAACATCCTTTTAGCCCAAGAAGCTTTTCACGCCCTCAATTCGAAGGAGCAATGCATGAATGAATTCATGGCTATAAAGATGGATACGAGTAAAGCCTATGATCGAGTCGAATGGTGCTTCCTCCATGCACTAATGTCCAAGATGGGATTTTCGCCCAAATGGATCACTTGGATCATGTTCTGTGTCACTTCGGTTTCTTATCGGGTGATTATTAATGGGGAGCCAAAAGGTTTCATTAAACCAGCACGGGGGCTAAGACAAGGTGATCCATTGTCACCATATCTTTTTATCCTCTGTACTAAAATGCTCATCGCCAACCTACGCTCGGCCGAAGCCAAGGGCGCTCTTAGTGGCATTAAGATGGCTATGGCATGCCCGCCAATCTCCCATCTACTATTCGCTGATGATAGCCTCTTCTTATGCAAGGCCACTTTGGAAAAATTTTCTCGCTTAGCCGATATATTGCAACCCTATGGCGATGCGTCTGGTCAACGAATTAATTATGATAAATCGACCACCTTTTTTGGAAAGAAGGTTCCCATCCACTATTGACAACTTCTCAAATATAGGCTGAATATCCTAACCGATGGCGGGTCTGGAATATATTTGGGAATACTTGAACAACTGAAGGGGTCTAATCGCATGATATTGCTCGTCTTTAATGCATAATACTGGGCATTTATGTCTGCTATTCTGCATTATTCCGAGTGTTTTCCTTGCATATTTGGTATATTTTCAAGATTCTAGGTGTTCGGGTCGTTTGGGAGCAAAAAGATGCATTTCAAAGAATTTCAGAGTAAATCAAAAGAATTGGCTAAATGCAGAACAAAGTGCTCGATCGAGCACTAGGAGATCGGTCAAGAAATTTGGATAAGGGAGTGCACGATCATGAAACACTGGAGCCCGATCGGGCATTTCTCCCTGGAAAAATCCGGACATGTAGATCGATCGTGCAACTAGAAGAACGATCGAGCAAAAATTCAAAGTGCTCGATCGAGCACTTCACTCGAAAAGAACCATAAATTTTCAATTTTGCATTCAAGTCCTCAAGCTTATCCAATTTCTATTATATTAATTAATTTACTTTTTTGACTATAAAAGCATTTGGCTTAGGTTTATTTTTGATTACACTATTTACAAATTTTGAGCTTTTACTGAGAGAAGAATTAATGAACCTTGTATTCGGAGAAGAGATTATGAACCGTTTTTATTATATCTATACTTATTTTAATTATGTGTTCTTCAAAGATATTGAACTGTTTATGCTTTGCAATATCTGAGTAGTTCACTAGTTAGGTTTTAGGTTTCCCAGGGAAATCAGAGTTGATTGTCAGGGTTATTCATAAGGAGATTGAATTTGTTAAGTTCTCAGTCTAGATTTATTCTTAATGCATGAATTAGCTTGATCACCTAGTTCTTGATATTAGATTGATAAATACAAAGGAATTTGGTTTAGAAATCTGACCTAATCTAGATGAGTAAATGCCTTTGCTTGCGGAAGTATTGTCTTAAGGATTTATGAACTTATCATATCTGAACAGTAATGCTTATCTGAATTATCTAAATACGGCGGAAGTTTTTCTTTAGTAATTTGAATATAGGGATTAATACTTTGGAAGGAGATTAATCTAGTTTCTGTCTCTTAAGTTGAGAAGTATTTTCAAATGAAAATTTCTACATGATAACGTGACTTTTAAACCTGCCTATTGTCTGACGTTTTTATTTTATCGTTTACAACCACTTTTACTTATCGTTTTGATTCACTGCAAACAACTTAATTATTCTACCTTAGCTTGATTTGAAGTTAAACTGAATTGTGTCCTTTCTAGTCTCTATGGATTCGACCATTTGCTTTACTACATTGAACTGTTCTCTGCAGTATTAGTTTATGATTAAATTCTTAACCTATCAGAATTTTGGCGCCGTTGTGGGGACCAATAGTGCCTTTCAAGTTTTTATTTAGAATATAGTCTAAGGTTTTTGTTTTTACAGTACTCATCTTGTTCTTTCTTCTTGTTTTTGTTTTACAGGCATATGATCAGAAGATCTCAGAAATCCTCTGAATTGCTAAGCCTCAGTAACTCATAACTTGCAAGGATAGAACGCTCAAACCGGAAAGCAAAGAAAGACGCAAGCTCATCCAATTCAATGGCTGAAAACGTTGATCTCATCAATCTGGTCATACCCGAAGGTCAAAATGATCCACATGCTTTTGGACTCAACCAAATGATTATCCATCAAGAGCGAGGTGGTGGTAACGATAATCAAGTGCCACAAGGCCAACAAAGAGTTGATAACAACCAAGCTCCACCGGAAAATCCCAATCCTCAGAACGTTGATGCAAGAAACTTTGTCTTGTGTGGAGATCCGGAGAGAGTTGCTAATCAGCGCAATGCTCAGAACCATCCTCTATTTGGTTATTCAACAATCCCCAAGCATTCTATGCTAACAGAAACCCCATCCAACCCCACAACCTCAACGAAGGGATTATCAATTTCCCATCCAGCTCGTTCAGATGATCCGTAATAACCAATTCAGTGGTTTACCAAATGAGCACCCAATGGATTATATTGACACTTGAGGACATCTGCAGTACTACCAAACTCAATGGAGTATCTCGTGATTTCATGCATTGCCGCTTGTTCCGTCATTCTCTGATGACAAATTGGCCTTCTTCCTCTCTTCTCCTATAAATAACATACCCATCTTTATCAATTGTTGTACTTTCAGCAAAAGCTCTTGGGTATTTTGTAGAACAAACTCCATTTTCCATGCATGGGCTGTTTGGGCGATCTTGTCCGCAAGGTCTATGCATCATATATTTTTTTAACTAGTTCAAATCCTTCAGGGTCATGGTTCTTATCTGGAAGTTCGACAGAGATAATTTGGTCAATATCCGTTGGAGATTGTACTTGAGGTGCTTAGTCTAGTGATGTTTTTATAAATTTGTATGAAGTTTTTATATGTTTTACCTGAGATTAAAGGTCCAAAACATTTCTCCCATTTTCAAATATGAAATCATTTCGTCTAACTTTATCTTGAAGACTCAAGAGCTTATGTCTGGTCTATCATTCGGCTGATCATTCCCATATGTTTGCAAATGTGCCTTGATCTCATCCCAATTAGGATTAGCTGTTATCGTGATAAAGAGATGCGGATTACCGTAGAGACGACATATTGCCATGGCGTCATGGTAATTTTCAATAATGTATCTCGGTCCACCTGTAAATGATGAGGAGAAGATTACCCTCCTCCCAAGTGTCTTAAAATCGGTATCTCCTTTACCAATGGCATCGCTGACGTTTTTGTAAAGGTCTTCCCTTAGTTTCTTTTCATTGTTTCTTTGAAATTTTAACCTTTGTTCTTCAATAGTAGTGTAAGCGTCTACAAAATATTGATGTAGAAGACGACTTCCTTGGATGATTATTTTTCCCCTGCTAATCTATTTTGGATTTGATATGAATAGTACTCCCGAATGGTAACATGTTCTCGACTTATCCTCCTTTTTTGTAGACACATAAGGTATTTCCAAATGAAATTCTTTCTCACCATATTGAAACAATAGTGGATATTGTAAAGCCATGTAATATGGATGCAAACTACTTATCCGTTGCAGCCCTGATGTTTTGAATTCGACTATTATATCTCGTTCTCCTAATGATTCTTCAAAGTCTCCAACAATCAAGCATGCAGTTTATTCACAAGTAAGCAAATAATACTACCTCCCCTTTCTTTTTGAAAAATTAAGGAGATGGCACTTCTTGATGATTTGTAGTTATCGTGTGCTTTCCTAAACTCTTTTGCTAGCCAGTTGTTCTAATTCTCCATACGGACCAATATTTCCACGTCTTTTTCTTGTAGCTTTTGAGATCCATTGTTTGCTGGTATTATTTTCATACGGTTTTGAATCTCGTTTTCGGTATCGAAAAACATACAACTGGTTAAATTTAGACCCTTGTCCTTCAACTGGAAACATTGATCCCATTCTATGGTGGTTTTGGTCTTGGATTATGAAAATGAAAGGACCTTGGGTTGACATAATTGTAGTATCCACTTTTGCTCCATTTGAGGTGAAAGCTACTAAAGAATTTGCAATTCAAATACTATCTTTGAATCTCTTTTCTTTGAGTAACTTTGTTAATTCCCTTGGTGGATCCTTCACAGTTGGTAGAGAAACTCTTCCTCGTTGGTAGCATATGGATTACAATTGTTTTCCATCATTAGTTTTCTTCGTGCTTTCAGAATTCCAAACTAAAGCCTTACATGTTGGACATTCTTGTAGATTATTTTCTTTTCTTTGAACTACTCGATTGTTTCCTATTTAATTTGTAAATAAATTCGCAATCTAAAGTTATGTTTTACAATATAATTTTAAATAATTTGGGATAGTTTGTGTACCTTTACGTGTTCTTTTTATTGTAGGCGATTTCGTTCGACCCGTATGAAGTGTGTTTGTTAATTATTTAATTTACTAATCACTTTTCCTTATTATGTACTCAACGTAAATATTTCTAAAACTTGGAAATTGTAGTTACCTTTCTTTTGTTTGTTTTCTGTCTTTTTTTTTTTTTTATTACTTGAAGCCTTTTTGTTGAAGTATAGCTTATCTTTGCTTCTTTGCACATCTCTACATTTACAGTAAATTCAACAGCATATGAAATTACAGTTTTTTTTATTAAACCACATATGAAGATTAGGATTTTGTTTAATACAATAGTTTTTTTTGTATTCGTTTAATGGTACAATTAATAATTTCATGTCTTCATTACACACATCTTCCATTTTTTAGTAATTTAGATTTTGTTTTCTTTTTTTTATTTGGTAATTTTATTAACCGTGTGTTTGTTTAAGTTGTTGTTATCATTTATTTAAGCATATGTATTCGTGACATTATAAAATACCCATGCATTGTTTAGTTCGATATGGATTTTAAATAAGTTTACTAATAAACAATTCTAATTCTATTCTTAACTCTTTTTGTTATCCTTTAGTTAACTATAGATAGTTACCTTTACTTGGATTTGGTTCTTGTTGCTTGATAATGGTATGTTGATTTTTTCTTTTATTTTGGAGTATTGTTTGTCTCCTTTCTCTTGTGTTCTTACCCTTTTCTACAATTTAAAAAATAAAGTTAATGATATTGAAATTGGTGAAATAATAATTATCGAATAACAAAGGGGTTTTTGTTGAATAAATATAAATTATGTATTGACTATTTACTTTTAAGTAAAAGTAACTACTTAACCATACTTTAGTTTCTTATCTTGAAGAAAAACTAACAAATGAGACTGAACTGACACAATATAGAATTTATATTTAGTATTCACCCCAAGTTAGGAAAAACAACTATATCATTCTATATTTTCTTCTGTCAATGCATTAAACACCGATAGAAAAAGTAATTGACCTTCAACGTAAAACATTTAAACTAAAGGACTCTTTACCTTCTCGCATAGTTCCAGCCGAGTAAAGCTTCCGATAAAGAGAAGAACTCTTTAAAAAATGAAGAGCTAAATATTGAAGCACCAGTTGCAATAAACGATCTACGTATTCAAAGAGGAAATCATTAGCAAGCATCTTCAAAGACGAAGATGAGAACATAAAAGTAATTATATATTGTTCATGAGGTGTTCGATGATAACAAAGAAGGTTATGAAAATGATCATCGTACTTTAGATTAGCACCTTTAAAACAAAAATACATTTAGTTTACAAATTTCTTAAGAACATCAAGAAGGTTTACTATTTTATCTATAATATTAACTATTCTTTTTTTTTTAAAAACTAATAAAAGAAAACGATTAACATGTAAACACACAGAAATAAATTGTTTCTTTCTCATACCTTTGTGTCTCTTTCCGTTCGACTACTCTCGATCTAAGTTGGGTGGTTTTTGAGGCAACTTGTTTTCTTGCCGAGTAATATTTTTTTTTTTTTGTTGGATTCTATAACTTTGTTATATTATTTTTGTAAGTGGATTAAAAATTTGGCTTAATATAGTGAAGGATAATGAGAAGGTAAAAAATTTAATTGTGAAGTCTCTTTGATATTTGGGAAACTTTTAACAGATTCGAAGAATTTGAGGGTAGACGAAAGAGTTGATGTTTTAACTGGAAATTTTATTGTTTTTTGTTTTAAATTTAATGATTAGTTATAGGAATGGACATTCCGGTTTACGTTATGGTTACAGTTCGGTTTTTTAGGATTTCCGGTTTGTGGGTTTTAAGAAAACTAAAACCATTCGGTTTACGGTTAAATAGGTTTTGGTTTTGTTTTTTGGGTTTAATGTTTAAACGGTTTTGAGAAAAAGAAACCATAAAAACTGTTAAAAACAGTTTAGCTCTATTTCGTTTCAGTTTTATTTGTAAAATATAAGGCATTACAATGTTTAATAAAATGTATATATGAAATTAATAAAAATGTTAAAAATTGAAAAAGAAAACTAAATATCCAAATAAAATATATTTAATTTTTAGGGTAGATAAAAATAAAACTTGAGAGAAATATTTATGATTTAAAATGTTAGAAAAAAATAAAAAAATCATGAATATATATGTTGTGTATGTAAAATGATACCTTTTTACATTACAATTGTAACTAACTTTTTATTTAATTATTTTTAATAGTTATATTTATATGTTAAAAATTAATTTAAAAATCAAAAAACCCGAACAGTTTTACAGTTTTTTACTGAACCGAGACTGAAATATTTTTATTATTCTAACCTTACGGGTTTTTAAGTAAAACTAATTTGAATCCCTTAATTATTACTCGGTTCGGTTTGTTTTTTTCGGTTACAATTTTTTTACCCGGCCCTAATTAGTTATATAAATAGACATAATAAACAATATTATCAGCGAATCTGCTCAGCTCTTCGAAGCATCCATTACTTTACTTCAAATTTAATAACCCTACTAATTTATCAATAAATCTGCCATGGAGAAGATATCTAAAATATCGTCAAATAATTTTTTTTGGAAAAAGTTATAGAATATCCTTCCTTGGGTCTTAAGTTATTTTGTTACTTTTTCATGATGGCAGTGTTGAAGGTTTCTGTGAAGGAAGACATTGATAGATAAGTGGCTGTCACAATGCGACTTTATGGTCCTAACACATAGTATGTTATCAACTGGGAGTGAGAGCTACATGTAATTGATATATTCTCACTTCTTTGGGTATATATAATAAGTATCTTACCCTTGTGTACACCGAGTCATTTGGTCATTTCTGATCTGTGTTTTTGATTCCGTAGTTTTCCTTACCAAGAATTCAAATTAAAATATATGTATATATATGACAAATGGGGATCCTATATATGATAAAGAAAATTTTTTAATATCATTGTGTATCACATTATATGTTATCTAGCGAAATGTTCCTTGCTTTCAAAAATAAATAAAAAAAGCCAAGATTGCATATCGCAAATACTAAGTTTCTAAAGATTTGAGTTTCAGGGTAAACTTCTTTGTTAATTGCATATCACTTTTTAATTTCTCAAATCATTTATTTATAGAAAACGTTCTAAAGTAGAATTAGCTGAAACATAAAATAACTGTTTAAAAAAAAACATTACTTAAGAGAAAACGCAATTGTTTTAAGATAGAAGAAGAATGAGTAAAAAAGGAATAGATGTGGAGTTATCATTATAGAGGACGTTTTTTCTTTGCTTGACGATCTTGCTCCTCGACGTTCCTGTTTTTCATAGTTTTGTTTGTTTATCTCAACCTCTTGTTTAATTTCCTTAAAATACAACTCATTCTTCACATCCGCTTTTCCTTCACTTGTCCCTACCTATATTGAAGTTAACTTTAATTTAGCATTTAGAAGATTGTATCATGTGTTTGTGGTTTTTGATAATATATTACCTTCAAGTCAGTTACGTTGGTCTTTGAAGCTTTTTTGGAGTTTCATTAACAATTCTTGAAACTGTGAAGGCTTGAAATGAGATTATGAAATTGTATTTTTGCTATCTTCACTTGAAAGTTCATAGTCTTTCCAATGAACCCTTGAAGACAATCAGGAACTTCAAATCTCTCTTTTGATTCGTCGGGTTCAGTGAGCTCATCCTATATTTCATAGTATGGTAATTAAAATTATCATAACCGTATTACTTATATGTTCTTAATTAGTAAGCGTGGTTTGTTAGTTTTCGTACATCCTTGTCAAACAATACAAACTTTGTTTGTGAGACTTCAGACTTGACAAGAAGCTCCACCCTAAACCTATAAATAATAGATTTAAATTGTCACTATATTTAATTTTTTAAAGGTGATTGTAACTGAAGTTTTATCTTACACTCCAATAGCGTTGTCTTCATTGCATACGTTGCATTGCAAAGATGTCTCGGTCTTATTTAGTTTCTTTGAGCATTGTTCACATGCCAAATAGTTCCATCCATTCCGGATTGGTATGTCTATGATTGTTGCTTGACAAATAACTTCCTTTTCCTAGGAGAATATATAAAGATATTCACTATTTTCATCAAATATTTTCAGTTATCTAAAATTCCAGCCAAAGCACAATAATTTTAGCCTACTTAATGTGGATAAGAAAATTTATTTTGATTGGATATTTTGTACATGTTGACTTCCTTTAGATATGTAATCTAAAATTTTGGTGATGGTCCAAGTTTCATAATCATTTGTAAGTCTTGTCATCAGCGATAATTACTTCATCATTAGTGTCCTTTAGTCCCATCCTTTAAATAAGAGTTATCAAAGAGAACTCATTTCTATTGATATTAATGTAACATACCTAGATGTGAAAGTTTTGGTTGCTTCCATCTGAAAATCTGTGTAGTATTTTGTAGACCCTATTGAGCTTAAATGTAGTTTCCCTATCATGAAAGGTCAAAAATATCAAACTTTCAAATTTTAATTTGCAATAATGATAAGTTATAAAGTAAGAAAGGTTATCTAAGTATTGAAAGTTTGAATTTTCTTTTCCCCCATAATTGTGAAAGAGTATTTTAAAATTTAAATTAGCAGGATTTGTTTGATAATACCAGCAAATTTCTTGGGATTCAAGCATGTTAGAACTATAACATTACACTCGTGTCCAATTTTTTTGAAAGCTCTTCGGAATGCAGAAGCTTGGACATCCCGTAGAGTCAAACGTACGGTCACACCTCTTCAAAAAGATATAATATTAGTAGGATCATTTAATTAAATTCGAGTTCAATATCATAAGTGACTTTGAGGACGTAAAATCTGGGAAATAGTTTAGACAAATAAAATATTAATTGCATAAAATGAAAGGAAAAATATAATAGTTATACAACAAAAACAAATGAAATTTAAAACGGTGTTGAATTTTTATAAGTTTGCTTTTAATATATATATATATATATATATATATTAGTTTATATAATTTTTTATATTATATTTATTTGAGTTACATAAATATTTTCTGGTTTTTCTAGTTCTGTAGTCAGAAAATATGATGATAAAAAGTAACTAAAGTGAGTTAAATATAGTTTTTGGAGGTTACTTACAACTTGACAAGCAAGAGGATAATTATCTTTTGTGTTGAAGTTGAATCTTTTAGATTTGGACCTAGAACTTTTAGTAGTTGTCCCACTATATATATATTGTTACTATAACTAATCAATATTTTATTAGACTAAAAACCTAAAGCTAAAAAAAAATCTTTGAATTTTAAACCATGTAGACAGTTGCTACGTTTTTTAAAGTTTTTTTAAAGTTGGATTGTAATACCTTCTCATCCATGATTAAGAGATCAAAACTCATCAAAGCATTGTTTTGTTTGAAATTCTTCACCTCCTAAGAACGCAATAACTGAACCACTATGTTTTGGTTGAGTCTCCCTTGCTGAAGTTTTTCCAGGGGAATCGTCTTACGGAGTAGACGGACAATGCCAGATTCTGTCATACTTGTATTGTTGAACCTGTGAAAAAAACCTAAGGATGTTATAGTTTAATTGTTTTGAAAAGATGCATGAATATAAATGAGGATGTGTTTGAATGTGGGAGAAAAGATAAGTGATGCTCTTAGAAACAGAGAACTAATCAATTGAGGGTGGTCTTACAAACAGAGAAGTGATGACGTTCTAAAGTGTGGTTGTTTGTGTGTGACTTGTTTTGTTTTTATAATAGTTGAAACTGTGATTGGTGACTTCGTAATAAGTGTTAAACAATTTATGATATAGTCAAACATTTGGGATTTAGAGATAATATTAATAATTGACAAAGGAAGTTTAAAAGACAAAATGATTTGTTATGAGCATTACAAAAAGAGCATATTAGTTTTGTTCATATCTGAAATGTTAAATTTCTGAAGCTTTGAATCATGTCAAAAAATAGCTTCTAATATTCTTTGTATTCTACCATATGACATAGTCAAACATTTGTGATTTTGAGATGATATTTAATAATTTTCTGGGAATGACTAAATGCTTAGGTATGATAACTATTTCAATTCTCTAGATGTCCATATCTATATCTATGAGCATTATAAATAGGGCATAATAGATTATTTTTTATAACAGAAACGTTAAATTTGAAGTACTTTTAAATCATGAAAAAATTAGCTTCTAATAATTTCTCTATTCTAACATATGACATGCTACTTGTCATACTTTCTAAAGTTGGTTCAAATTCTCTTGTTGGCTTGGGATCATGCATGTTAACTTGCAACTTGTTGTCAAGTCTCACAAAATACCCTGAAGATTAACGGTCCAAAAGAATTCTCATTTTGGAGGAGTGTGCCGCTTATGGTAATGTGCATGCTCTCTTTTTATGTGGATTATTTAATTATTTCCACCTTAAAAATGTGAGTAAAGGTTTGAAGCAAATACTAAGGACAGCTAAAGAAACACACTCATAAGCTATGTACCTCTATGGAATGCTAATGCTAAAAGGGTTTTGATGATGGAATATCTTACTCAACTTTGGAAATATCATGGGATAGAAACAATTAGGCTATGTGACCTAAATATTCGGAGGGTGGTTTGGGAAATGAGTGTTAGAGAATACCGAGAATATGATATTTTACTATCTCTTATGGAAGTCGGTGAGGATTGCAATGTTCAAGATTTAATGAAGTGTGTGAAAAATGCTTTCTACGTAAATAGATTTTTCAGTTCATGGACTACATGAATTAAGTGAACTTATGTAATTTTAATTTTTAACACACATTTCTTTCTTTTAGGTAATATTAAAATAAGTAGATTGGAATGTAGGGTCTAATTTTTAGTTTATTACTTATTGGTTTGTAATGGATACTTTTAATTCAACTTCTATTTAGGGTTTGAAATTTATGTTTTTTAAGTATTATTTTAACAGTTTCTAACGTGTATATTTTGTTTCCTTCATTTTTTTGGTCATAACATAAATTATTGAATTAATAAAGTTATATTTAGACTTATGCGAATGATCCTTGTAGACAATTATTAGGAAAAGAAGGAAGTTACCTTTAACTCAAGTAGCTCTTCACTGTTTACTAAAAAACAAATAAACGATGAAGTTAGGTTCTTGTGTAATCTTTAAAGGTTCTTGAAAAAGAAATAAGAGATTGTGTTGTTATTATTACATATTAGTTGTGTTCAAGAAGTTTATTTATTCGTTTACAAGAGAAGTCTGTAAAAAATAAAATAAATAAAGGATTAGAGTTTTCTATATCCTATAGTTATATTGAGTTATGTTTTAAATTAATGCTCCAAGCACTGAAGTTTTGGCTACTACCACTTATTTGTTTGGCTATCGGAAATTTGAATATACATAAGAAAGTTATTATGGAGAAAACTGATCTCGATCAGCGTCCGTAAGTGAACGTCGAGACCGTGAATGGAGTAGCCATTTGTTGGTCCATTTTTTTCAATCGCCGGTCATTCATAAATATGTGAGAAGATAAAGCATAATTGATGAAACATACTCTTTCTTGTTCACAGCGCTCATCACTTTGCTAATTTTTGGTCCATAAGACTTGGTGGGCGAATGCTTTGACTCTTCGTCAACATTTGGATTAGACATGTTGTCTCTAACAATGCGAAACTCTCTAATGGACCCTGCACTAACATGAAAAGAACAAACTCAGACATAGAAAACAATGTTTAGAGGTGAATATGACCAGTAACATAAAATGAAATTCGAAGTATTCATGCCAAACACAAGTATTTGAAAATCAAATAATTACAAAGCATATACACTAAACATCAATTTCTTTTTTTCCTTGGCCAACATATGCTTTCTCGATTCAACTAAACATAATTTATGTCCTCTTCATAGAGCTTGAGATTTACATAAACGAAAGTAATAAAAGAATTTGGTTGAAAAGGGGAAAAATCAGGAGACAAAAAACATAAACTTTTCAAATATCACCTTACTGCTAACAAAAGGATACCATTCTCTAGAATTTTCTCAAGTCCTTGTATTAGAATATGAAGTTAAGTTCTTGTGTAATCTTTAAAAGTTCTTAAAATAGAAATAAGAGATTGTGTTGTTATTATTACCTATTAGTTGTGTTCAAGAAGTTTATTTATTCGTTTAGAAGAGAAGTTTGCAAAAAATAAAATAAAAAAGGATTAGAGTTTTCTATATCCTGTAAATATATTGAGCTATGTTTTATATTAGTGCTCCAAGCACTAAAGTTTTGGCTACTACCACTTATCTGCTTGGCTATCGAAAATTAGAATATACATAAGAAAGTTATTATGGAGAATACTTATCTCGGTCAGCTTCTGTAAGAGAACGTCGAGGCCGTGAATAGAGCAGCCAACGTCGAGACCGTGAATGGAGCATCCATTTGTTGGTCTATTTTTTCAATCAATAACCATTCATAAATATGTGAGAGGGTAAAGCACAATTGATGAAACATACTCTTTGTTGTTCAAAGCGGCCATCACTTTGCTATTTTTTGGTCCATAAGACTTGGCGGGAGAATACTTTGACTCTTCGTCAACATTTGCATTAGACCTGTGATAATAGGATTTTGCGGTCACGGGTTATCAATCAACCCATCGATGTAGTATGGATGATGATGGGTTTTGTCAATCCATAATGGGAGCATACTAAGCAATGTGGATGTATTGTATGCTTTAAAGTCAAGCTAAATGTTAAAAGGGGTTTGCTTGCTAAAAGATCCTAAGTACAACGAAAGTAAAAAGACATAAAATAAAGAGAGGCTTAAAACACTTTTGGATGCAAAACAGAGTAAAAGCAAGAAAAGGTAAACATGCAATCAATGTAAATTCGTTCATGAGAACAAAGGGTAATTGACTTGGGAATCCATCATGGGCTACCTAAGTACCTAACATACCTTAAGCAATGAGCTGACCCCTAGACAGTAGCTCTACTAACAATCAATTCCAATTCCTTGGCAACCAATCTCAAGCAAAGCAATCACAGACTCAACTGTCGTCATAGACGGTAACTACCTAGCAGGCATTAACCTCTACTACTCTAGCTAACTCGTTTCCCACATCTATTCACAGAGAAGGGGAAACGAATCTCTGGAACCCCCTCGGTCCGGTCACCTCCAATAACTCACCTTCCGTTGTTTAGGGCCTAATGGCGGGTCTCTGTCCCTTCCGGGTAGGAGTACAATCAACATTAAGCTGAGGAGGTCCAGAAGGGATCTAAGAAACAAAAAACTTAGGTACCTAAGCAAACCCAGAACATCAACCCTAATCTTCCCCCATCCTCAGGAACTTGGATGACTACTCACTACTCATGGGAGTAGAAGCAGATCAAATAGCATACATAACTTCAAACCTAAACATGCAGATCTAGGAATAACAGTAAGAACACAAACCCGGAAATGAAGAACAGCAATGAAACAGTAAACTAAGCAAGAGATTAAAACTGAAAACGAAAATCAACAATAACCAGATATGCAACAAGGTAGAGCTAAGCAAGGAAACTAAAGAAAAATAGAAGATTAACTAAAGACTTGAAAGAAAAATGGTTTTTACACCAAGAACATCAAGAACAAAACTAAGAAATGAAATCCTAAGACAAAACCTAAAAAGGAAAGAAAAACTAAAGCTTGTACAAATGGAGGCGAATTAGGGCTTTTATAGTGTTCAGAGAAAATCCCTAATTCGCACTAAAGACAAAATGCTAATCGTTGTCTTGGATCTTGGGCCTTGCTCAGGTGGTATCCAGATTCGAGTTGGTCAGGTCGGAGCGTGTTTGCCTTCGAGTAGGTGAGTGCACAATCGATCCGGACTGAAATATGCTTGCTTGGGATCGATCCAGCTGAGATGTGTCCAAAGTGCGTTTGAGGTTGAGATCGATCTCGGCATTGAGTGCCCGAGATCGATCCAGATCTTGGTAGGATCTATCTCATCTGTTTCCTTCTTAGCCCTGCTTCATCTTCGTGCACTTCCTTAGCTTTAATTTAGACTTCACTAGAAACGTTGAAAGAGTGAGGGGGAGATCGATCTGAAGTGGTTGCGGGATCAATATGAAGTGGTTGCGGGATCGATCTGTAGGTGCTCAGAGGTAAGTTCAGTCTATTCCATGCTGAATGCTGAGTGCTGCTCCATTCAACGTTAAGTGCTGCTTTTCTGAAATTTCTCAAATCCTACCCAAGAACTCCTGAAAGTCCTAAAAAACCTCCAAAATTCGTGCATATGAAAATTCTAATGCAAAAGTCCTAAAATCCTAAACTTAGTGAAATCAGCCATAAATGTGATGTATGCACGCTTTTAGACCTCAGAATTGATGCTAATTGATATGT
>OVBE01004081.1:0-24977 GCA_900406425.1 Iberis pinnata | reverse complement strand
TCAAAGTTAAGGACCCGAACACGTTCTTAGTTCCTCTTGCTGTATTTTTACCCCATGGTGAAGCCTCTAAGCCTTGGTTACGTCTACTACAACGGGCCCCAGCAGAGCCGGATGTCAACGTGTAGCCTCCTCTCATCCTTACTATCATTTCAGAACTGAGAATAAAAATAACATTTTCAGCTAAAATTCCAAATCTAACAAATTCAAACAATATGTATGTAGATGATACCTCAAAATCAATTAAACCGCATACTCGATGTACATAGACCTAAAATTAACTAAAAGCTGAAGTATATGAGGAAGGTACCTTATTGATTAAGCAATAGAGCTTCGAATCGGTGAGATCAACAATATCCCGAAGTAACGCATACACTGAAGATCTTCTGAAAATAATGAAGAAATATATAAATAACTAAGTCGGATTGATTATGTTGAAGATTTCGTAAGTACCATAACGTTTTTTGTATCATCTGCAATAGTAAGTACCGAAACTAAGCAAATTTACGCGCCTAAGTATTTTTGTTTTACTGGGAATGAAAAATAACGTCCAAAAAAAGTGAAACGCTATGGATAAATCTCGTGTCCATGTACAATAGCAGGGACACAAAAAACGCTATCCTAGGACGCTATTGATAGTCATATTTCTTGTAGTGTGCAACAATGACAAATGCGGTTTCTGAAAATCTGTTAATGGAAGATAATGCTAATTTTTTTGTTAAATGTCATAAAATATAAAGAAACATGCATACTTTTAACTATGTCTATGTTGTGGTATCTACCATTAAATATGAAATTATGTGACTATGAGATTTTGTTATTTACAGAAAACTTGACCTAATAATCATAAATTATAATATTAAAAATATAAATAACACCGAACAACTTAACTCTTTTTTATTTTGTTAAAGTAGTTTATCCAAATTGACAATAAGTTAAAATATGAATATATACGCATATTGCTTATTTGTTTTTATACTACAAGAAAACATTAAATTTATAATTAAATTTTTGATGGAATAAAGATGTCACCAAATTGCAATAAATTTGTTATGGAAACGAAAGCCGTCACAAAATTTGCAACGTTACTGTCATTAAAAATAACATATATTGTAGATTAATCGTAAAACGAATTTGCGATAATTTTTCTTGGAGACATAATTACTATCTTTCCATCGTAATTCGCTTATGTTTTTTGTAGTATGTAAACAGATAATATTACTTTTAGGACTACGATGGACCAATCTACTAACCCAAATTCTATTAAGGGAAAAATTTATACTCACATAACAAGTAGTTAAATTTAATCTCTAATCTATTGAAAGACAATAAATATGATAACCACTAAACTAGTTGCGTGTTACATTAGTTTTGATTTCATAATTGTTTTTCTTTTTTGCATCTTCTCAATATTATTGCATATCCCTTTTGTAAATTTCTCATGATTTTTCTTTTGTTGCCTTAAATTCTAATAGAGTATTTCTTACGTTGTACTTTCCAATCATATTTAATTAAATATCTTTTAACCAAAAAACTACGTTGAATCAAAGTTAACTATTTAAAAAAAAAAAAAATTTGGGTTTGTAGCTAAAAATTGTAAAAGCAAATGAATTTTACTCATAAGATATAATTTTATATTAGTATGCCAAAATTGTTATCGAAAGAAGAATTAATACAATATTTCGTTTTAAATTACAATTGCTGATTTTGATGTTGATAATATCATTTGAAATTTATATATATAAATTTATATATATATATATATATATGTGTGAATTTCCAAACCTAACATTATCAAACCCGTAACAAATTGACGTATTTTTTCTTCCTCTCTTTTTTAGAGATTTCTTTGGATGCATCACATTTACAATTTTTCCGACAACATGAAAATTTTAAAGAATACTCACGAAGATTTGACGACAAGATACTTATTGACGCTTAATTTGATGAATACGCACCTTATTCTCATCTGAAAATTGTTGCTTTAAGTCAAGTTTGAATAGATGTGCATCCATAACATACATGATAATCAACCAAACTTTTAGTTCGATGGAAGAACATATCCATTCAACAATCATGCCATTTCATTGTAAGTCAATCTAAGTTGGAGATTTTGACTCTTTGGTTATTTTAGAAGACCATTGATGAAACCATTTTTGATTTTGGATTTGGAGAGCATTGAATATCTCAAAGACTCATTCATCACAGTTGTCTTCATTGAGTATAACACATGTAATAAGCGCTCTAGGATCATCATAAGCCGATAAAGAATATGACAAGATTGAAGGTGCATATGCGATATTGTTAGGATTATAAGCTTTTAACTCAAAACCAATTGGTCATAAGTGGATTGATTGATATCTCTTATAGATCAATCATGGTCTCTTTTCACTTTTAATGTGAGATACGTATCATACATTCACATGTATTTTCAGTCACTAATGTTACTTTACCAATATATTCATCTCCTGTCACGACGTTTGATTATTATTATTTTTATTTTTTTGACTTTGACTATGTTACTTTTGGGTTTTAAGAGAATGAAAACTTTAAATGAAAGCGATTAAAATACTATGTTTTGAATGAAAAGATAAGATCCATATCTAAAAATAAGCGAGTTGCTATCAAAACTCAAAATTTATGTGAATGATATTGTTAAATAACCAATTCACCAATTTATCAAATGGTTTGAAAGTGTGTAATCATTTTTCACTCATCAAAGAAATATAATTTAATTATTCTGTATTTGAGAAGATTCGACTTTTGGCCTAAATCAACGTGATGAATGATCTTCAATTTGGTAACTATAATCATTTAGTTATTTTTCGGTCAATTTTTTAGTCTTCTACCATTGAAAAAGGGATTGCAACTTAGAAATATGTGTAGTTTTTTAGGTTATAAAGGTTGAATCAAAATTTTCCAAATTAGTGTTGAGATCTAGTTAAATATTTGGTTTATTTAATTTTTCTCTCATACTAATATATTTTTAAAACTAATAAAAAAATTTAAATGAAATAATTCATCTTCGTTATAAATTGAATGGATTATCCAAAATTAAATCTAAACTTAAATCTTCTACCATTGTTGAAATTTGAAAATTTTAACAAGTATCATTATCAGAGACCAAAAGTGGTCACAGTTGAATCAAGACTTAACAATTAGGTTTAGGTCTTAGATTATATGGGTCAAAGCTTAAAATAATTTCATATCTCATTAAGGAGTGATTACATGAGTATTTATAGTGAAAATACAAGCTCAAAACCCTAATTACTTCAGTTAACCATAATGGGCCACGAGCTAGACGGCCCAGCTCGCCAGGTCGGCCCATCTAGGTCTCATCTTCCTGGGCCCTTTCTCCTCGTCACGTCGGCGTCCAGCTGGGCCTTGAGTCGAAATGGGCTTTCAGGGTAGGTGGTACACCTGGTATCAACAGTCACCGATAACACTTTTTCTTATTACAACATCGATTAAACTTGGGTTACTCTTTTAATTTATTATTATTATTATTATTGATATGACATAGTCTTATGATCTTGTTGATAATTTTCCCACAATTTTGTATATATCATTTGTGAAATATGTATCATTCATAATCAATCATAGGATGGTTTGTTATAATTTTTGTTTGGGTCAAAAAAGTATGGTTTATTATAATATTATTTTTTATGAATTTTTTCTTTTCAAATTTTATTTTGTATTAAAAAATATGAAGAACATATTTTCAAATATAAATTAAACAAAAAATAATTACTCAAAAAATATTATTTTCATATTTCGAAAATATAAGACCATAAACGAAATAAAGATCAATAACTTGTAAAAATTAAACAATTAAATTTTTTTACAAATTTATAATTTCAGATTTATACTATTTACAATATTTTCAGTTTATTACTAACAAAGAAAAAGAATTAATAGTAACATTAACATCAGCTAATTTTGGGTATTTTGTTAGTTTCAATAACAAGTTACGGTGTTTGAATAGCCCTCACAATATTTTAACATAAATAATAAAGAATTAGATAAAGTTAACAAAGAAACAATTCGTTTACATCAACGAATCATCTAAATAAAAAATTTATTCAGTAAGTAAAGGTGAAATGAATAATTTTAAAAATTACAAAACAAATTTAAAACATTATTAAAAATCTAAAAGGAAGATTCAGAGTGACACGTGTGAAAGTTTTTTCTTGTGTTTTGCTCGTTGTTCTCTTCTTTTCTATTGGTATATCATTTTTGTTATATTTATTTGTTAAACTAAAAATAGCTAAAACTGACAATTTTAAAAAACTTTGTAAGGTGTATAATAGTTGTCGAATAATCCATTTATCAAATTTGACCGTATTTTCAACTAGTAATATTGTATTTGATAAACCTGATATCTGATCTATACTAGCTTAACAAATATATTAAATGAATATCATCAGGCTAATTAATTTTATGTTCAATACTAAAATGATTAAACTCTAACAGAAGGCTATAATTCAAAAGAATGTTTGTTATATATCTGGAAAGTAAGTAAAGACAAAATGTTAGCTAAAGTGTGGAAAATGAGCAAGTGGCTATTTGTTATTTTTCATTATATTAAAGTTTGAAGATAATCACTTATTATACAAATATAAATATTTTTTTACGGTGTAGTATAGGTTCGTTGTAGTTGATAGAAAAAAAAAGTTAGATAAAGTGTGTGCGTTTTGTAGGTATCGAAGGAGATGTGTTAGAGAGTGATTCATTGTGTTGCAACACTCATCCTATATTTGGAAAATGCAATCCAAAACATGACAAAGAGAGATGCAACAAGTGGTGTCTTGATGGATGCAACAATGACAAAGGCGATTTTTGCAAACATGTTAATAGAAGATAATGCCATTGTTTTTGTTAAATATCATAAAATATGAAAAAGCATGAATGTAACAAGGATCAAGTGGTCTAGTGGTTGTGTCACTGTTGTTGTCTTGTTACCAGACCAGTGTTCGAACCTGGCCACTCGCTCTGCGAGTGCGTTTTCTCCTATTTATTGAGTTTGGGCTACTGGACCAGTCAGTTGTGGCCCAGATATTANAAAAAAAAAAAAAAAAAAAAAAAAAAAAAAAAACATGAATGCGTTTAACTATGTTTATGTTGTGTGGTATTGATTATTTTGCCTACGTAATTGTGTGATTGTGAGCTTTTAATAACATTTGATCTAATATAATAATAATTTATCAATAGAATAATAATAGTAATAATAATTAATGATAATATTAAGAACAAATAAAAAAGAGTCCAACAACTTAACTATGTATATTGTTAAATCAATTTGTACACGTATATATAACAAAATAAAGTCCGAAACTATAAGTATACGATGAACTTATTTATTTTTACAGAAAAGAAGATGATAGTATGTTTTTCTGAAAACAACATAAACTTATATATACATTTCTCAACAATGGTTTAGATTTCTTAGGTCTTTTTCTGCATATTCTCAATTGAATCCTTGCATTTTTTTTTTCTATGTGCAACAAAACTTGCATTTTTTCATGTTCTTATTGTTGTTCCAAATCCTAATAGAGTGTTGCTTACATTGTTACCATTTTAATTTTGTTCTAATTTTTTTTTCACAATTTTGTTCTAATTAAAATTTATGATTTAGTTTTGAGAGAATTATAGTTTAGTTGTTTATGGTTTAATTTTAAAGTATTATAGCTATTTAAAATTTATAAAAATTTTGGAGAACACAAAATTTTTATATATTTTGGCAACAATAAAAAAATATATGATATTTTAAAATTTTGAATTAAATTTTAAAAAATAATATTTTTGAAAATATTCTATACTTTTTTTACATAAATTTTTAAAGTACCATGGATAACCTAAACTCCATAAATAGAAAAAATGCATTCGCTATGCAAGTGGTCAGATTTGATCTCTGGTTTTTATAACAAGGCAACAACGGTAATACAATTATTAGATCATTTAAGTTTGTTAAAAAGAAAAATCCTATGCTAAAAATATTTATATAAATTAGTAGCCAGTGTTGTAACTGAATTTTCAACTAAATTAAATGCGTTATGTTGAGTTTGGTTAACTAAAAATCGCGTCTAAGAAAAACAAATCATAACAAAAAAATAGTTTTTTGGCGTGATCGTATTGTGTCATGGCCTTCTCAAGAATCGCTATTCTACTTCACCATCGATTCTCAACACAACAAAGCCAACAACTTCACAAACCATTCACCACAAAGCTAAACAACATCAAATTTCTTCCACCAAATCAATCCAAACTTGCCCAAAACCTAATTACAATCTTCACAAAACAACCTTTTTCCCCTAACGACCCTGAGCTACTCAAACTCGCTCCAGAGCTCAACACAAAAGTAGTTGAAACCGTCTTAAATGGATTCAAAAGATGGGGTCTTGCTTATCTATTCTTCAATTGGGTATCTAAACAAGAAGGTTATAGAAACGATATGTATGTTTATAATGCCATGGCTTCTATTCTATCAAGTGTTCGACAAAATGCCTCACTGAAAGTTTTGGTTCAAGATGTTTTGAATTCTCGTTGTTTGATGTCTCCTGGAGCTTTAGGGTTCTTAATTCGGTGTTTGGGCAATGCTGGGCTTGTGGAAGAAGCAAGTTTTGTTTTTGATCAAAGTAGAGAGATGGGTCTTTGTGTTCCTAATGCTTATACTTATAACTGTTTGATAGAAGCAATTTCTAAGTCAAATTTGAGTTCAAGCTCTGTTGAGTTAGTTGAAGCAAAGTTAAAGGAGATGAGTGATTATGGATTTGAATTTGATAAGTTTACTCTTACACCAGTTTTGCAAGTTTACTGTAACACAGGGAAGTCAGATAGAGCTTTAAGTGTTTTCAATGAGATTCTTAATCGAGGTTGGCTTGATGAACATATTGCAACGATCTTAGTTGTATCATTTTGTAAATGGGGTCAAGTTGATAAAGCTTTTGAGTTGATTGAGATGCTTGAGGAACGAGATATTAGGTTTAACTATAAAACATATTGTGTTTTGATTCATGGACTTGTTAAGGAGACTCGAGTTGATAAAGCACTTGAGTTGTTTAAGAGAATGCGTCAGATGGGTGTGAATGCTGATATTGGATTGTATGATGTGTTGATAGGAGGATTTTGCAAGCATAAAGATCTTGAGATGGCTCTGAGTTTGTATTTGGAGATTAAGAAGTTGGGAATTCCACCTGATAGAGGTATAATTAGGAAGCTAATAAGTTCATTTTCAGAAGAAAGTGAATTAAGTCGGTTAACAAAAGTGATTATTGAAGACATAGATACAAAATCTGTGATGCTTCTTTGCAAAACTTTGTTAGAAAGATTTATTCGGAATGATTTGGTACATGATGCTTATAACTTTATTCAGAACCTCATAGGAGATGATGGTTTAGGTGGTGAGTCTGAGATTGTTAAGCTTCTAAAGGATCACAATAAAGTAATTCTCCCAGATTCAGATTCTCTTAGCAATGTGATTGACTGTCTGGTCAAAGTTAAAAAGGTTGATATGGCAGTGAGCTTGTTACATAATACTATCCAGCACGGTCTTAGTCCAAGTCTTATGATGTACAACAACATAATTGAGGGAATGTGTATAGAAGGAAGGTCAAAAGAAAGCTTGAAACTTTTGGAGAAAATGAAGGATACAGGAGTTGAACCAAGTCAATTCACACTTAACTGTATATATGGTTGCTTAGCTGAACAATGTAATGTTGCAGGAGCACTTGAACTACTAAAAAAGATGCGGTTTTATGGATTCGAGCCATGGATAAAGCATTCGACTTTCCTTGTCAAAAAGCTTTGTGAGAATGGGAGGACTGTTGATGCTTGTAAATATCTTGACGATGTGGCTAAAGAAGGTTTCTTCGGTCACATGGTTGCTTATACTGCTGCAATCAATGGTCTTATAAAAAATGAAGGAGTAGATAGAGGTTTAGTGTTATTCAGAGACATATGTGCTAATGGACATTCTCCTGACGTGATTGCATACAATGTATTGATAAAAGCTCTATGTAAAGCATGTCGAACTACCGAAGCTGATAATCTATTTAACGAAATGGTATCAAAGGGACTAAAACCTTCTGTTGCTACTTATAACAGTATGATAGATGGATGGTGTAAGGAAGGTAAGACTGATCAGGCCATGTCTTGTATTGAGAAGATGTATGAGGATGAGAAAGACCCTAATGTTATTACATACACTAGCTTAATCCATGGGCTATGTGCTAGTGGAAGGCCTAGTGAAGCAATCTTTCACTGGAATGAAATGAAGGGCAAAGACTGTTGTCCAAATGTAATTACTTTCATGGCACTTATTCAAGGACTTTGCAAGTGTGGCTGGTCAAGTGAAGCTTTGGTTTATTTTCGTGAAATGGGTGAAAAAGAAATGGAGCCTGATTCAGCTGTTTACTTATCACTCGTAAGCTCTTTTCTGTTAAGTGAAAACATCAAAGCTGGCTTTGGGATATTCAGAGAAATGATTTATAAAGGAATGTTTCCAGATTCGGTAGATAGGAACTACTTGCTTGCTGTTGATGCTACAAATAGGTTTATGGAAGACTATTGGACGTCATGTCATCTTACAGGTCTAATAAAAGATGGCAGATTATCTATAGTAGCTGCTGTGAGTAGAAAATGATGTAGATGCTTCTAATTTAGGCAGAGGATACTTACAGAGCTTTACAGCTAATGATTTGGTGAAAGCTTAGCTTTGAAACCAATAAGAAGCTAGCTCAATCTGACCCAGTTCCTTCTTACAAGGTATTTGCTATGGACCAAGATATTCTATTTTCTTCTTAAAAATATGTGCTTAACACTGAATAAAAATTATGATTATAGTTTCAGGCACTGAGGTTGTGTACTATCTGGATCAGTACTCCATTGACTCTTAAACTATGATTCAAACAAAAGTCAGCAGGCCTAAACATGTTGCAGAAACTTCTGATATTCAGTAACAGTCCTCTGACGAGTTACTCATAACTCTGCGCATATAGCTCAGATAGTAATATAAAGAAGCTCTTGAGATTTTCAATCAGGTGATGCAAATGGGTTCATCAAAGCCAAATAGAGTGACTATGGTTAGAGGGAAAAAGGTACATTGCTATATACTCAGAGTAGCTATGCCTTTAACAGTTTTTTTTTTGTCACAACATCGACAAGTTCCAATTCATAACCAATTTTTATAATAAAGAGTTTTGCAACTATGGAAAAAAGCACAGAGACGAAGTTTTAACTACTTGACGAAGATTATTCCACAAACGTATCTTAGTGATGCTGAGGATACTTTGGTTAAGAGGTGAAGTTGACAGTATGATCTTACTGTAAAACTGAAAAGAAAACATTTGACTTCTATATCTGATTATTTGGGGACATACTCTGATTAACTTGTAATGGAAGATATCATTAAAAATTTTGAATGAACATACTCTTGATTTAGAGAATTCTAAATCAGATTCTGTTTATGTTAATCAAATCTTTTGACTATAAACTCTTTAGTTGGGAAAAAAATTATCAACTTAGCAAAAAACAACCCCAAAAGAATGTGCAGCCATCAAATGGCTTAAACTTGGGTTTTTTTTTTCTTCTTGAAAGTTTTAACATGGAAACAAAAACAAAGCCAGAGCTAGTGAAACTCACTTCACTGCTTCAAAAGACCTCTTTCTTTAAAGAGATCATACATAGCTGCTCCAATCTTCGCCGGAGATTCAACAACCTTCACTCCAGCATCATTTAAGCTCTTAATCTTGTCTTGAGCTGTACCTTTACCACCAGAAACAATGGCTACAAACAACAAACAAAACCAAAAGAGAATGTGTGTGAGTGAAATCTAAGAACTTCAAGTAGTAAAATTCCGGTGTAGGCTTTATGAATGTACCTCCGGCATGACCCATTCGACGACCAGGTGGTGCAGTAAGTCCAGCAATGAAAGCAACTACAGGCTTCTCAGTACCACTTGCCTATTTATATACATCAAAAACCGAAAAATCTGAGTTTTGAGGATATAGATGCACCAAGTTGAAAAAAAGATTCACAGTTGGTTTTGATTACCTTTATCAAAGCTGCAGCATCTTCTTCTGCAGTACCTCCGATTTCACCAATAAGAACAATACCTGAAACATCCAGCTATTTCTTAGTTTCTATCTTCCGAAAATAAGTAAAACCGGTCAGTTATGACACTAACTACACTAAGAAAAGCGAAGAGCTAAAAGGAAACAAAGCCTTCTCATACAATAGGTGAGCAAGTAGTCGTTCTACTAAGTGATCATTACAAACCCGAGTTCAAAAACATTACCTTCGGTTTGAGGATCAACAAAGAATTTTTCCAAGCAGTCGACAAAATTTGTCCCGTTAAAAGGATCACCACCAATTCCTACACAAGTAGATTGGCCAAGACCCACTGCGGTTGTTTGAAAAACCTGCATAAGCAACAATTACACACATCCTCAGACTATGAAGACAGAGAAGAAAAACATCAAACGCGAGCCATTAATAAGACCTTACAGCTTCATATGTTAAAGTTCCAGATCGAGAGACAATCCCAATCTTCCCAGGCTTGTGAATGTATCCTGGCATGATTCCAATTTTACATTCACCAGGCTTGATAATCCCAGGACAGTTTGGACCAATCAGCCTAGTTTTAGATTGACTGTTAAGAGCATGCTTTACACGTACCTAAATAAGAAAACACCACAACCTCCACCAAAGTCACAAGAGAGAATCAAAAGAGCTAACACAAACTAAAGACATCACAATGACGATGATGTTATATTACCATATCATGTTGCGGGATTCCTTCGGTAATACACACAATGAGATCTAATTCAGCTTGTATGCCTTCCATTATAGCAGCAGCAGCAAAAGCAGCAGGAACATAAATCACTGAAGCATTGGCTTTCGTCTCAGCCTTAGCTTCAGCAACAGAGTTGAAAACAGGAAGACCTAAATGTTCTGTTCCACCTTTCTTAGGTGTCACTCCTGCAACCTATTACAATTGGTGAATTAAACCACTTGCTTTATAATAATCATCAATAAACCAAGATCTAATGGAGCCCTATGTGATGAAATAGCAATTGACTAGTGAGCTCATTGCTTATGTAAGCACTATGAAGAAAATACCCAATTCAAGCTTATAGAAGAACAGTAACAGAAACGAAATCAACTATAAACAAATCAAAATCGACACAATGGAGAAATATCCAGATCGAAAACACTAAAAAGATTCGTGATTTCACCATTTTCGTGCCGTACTCAATAGCTTGTTCAGTGTGGAAAGTTCCGTTTTTTCCGGTGATACCTTGACACATGACTCGAGTGTTTTTGTCAACGAAGACAGCCGCAGGAGGATCTGATGCAAAGGAGCGAGATTGGTTCAACGAATTGAGAGTTTGGCTTGAACAACGGCGAGCTTGAGATGATAAAGTTCCGATAAGCTTTGTGATTTGCCTAGACATGATTGGAGTCTTCTTGATTCTCGATCAGCCACCAAAATGGGTTTGATCTCGAATTCAACTTGTGGGAACCCTAAAGACGAAAACGGAAATGGAAGAAAGAAAATTCTCAGCAAAGCTTTGGTTTGAAGAATCAGCCGATCAAAAGCAGACAAAAGAGGCTTCTTTTAAAGGCTACATATTTCTGATATTTAGCCCAAACCCAATATTTCTACTGCAGGGAAAGTCTTTTATATCGTCTATTATGAAAATGGGTCAAAATCTGCAGTGTTAATTCTAGAACAGTTATCCGGATTTATAATTTATTCGAGTAGGATTCTATTTATTTATTATTTTGGTGGGGGATGATTCTACTTATTTTTTGAGTGGCATGTGTTTAATCTATTATATATTAAAGGGAAAAATTTGATTTTAGAAAAAAAAAATTTTCGTTATTTGAAAATTACATTATTTTTTATTAATTAAATGAATAAAAAAATTTCATTAAAAATATAAAATTTTAAAAAATGTACTATTTTTGTTGTCAAATAAATTATAAATTATTTATTTTACTTTAAATATATAATTAAAATTATATATATATATATATATATTTTTGTTATCACCAATTAAATTACAATTATATAAATTAAATATATTTATATATAGTTACTATGAAAGAAATAATATATATATATACTACAATATGTAAAAAAAACATAAAGTGATTAAATGAATACTTTATGTACACTATTTATTTTTATATTTAATTGTATTTTAAAAATAATATATTAAATACTATATTTTACTAAAATATACAATTAATATGATATTATTTTATTTTAATATTTAATATGTTATATAATTTTATATATTATATGGAAACTGATAATCATAAAATAAAATTAATTTCGTGCAATGTGGAGTGTCAATTATTCTAATACTTTTTAAAATTAAGTGATGTTGTCACTTTTTAATGTAAAATTTAGTGTATTGATCAGTTGATTTGTTTTGGAATATAATTTTTATCTTAAAATTAAATGATTTTTATAAATTTTAAACTATAAATATTTTGAATAAGAGGGTGTATATGATAAAACAAGAAAAGAATATCTTCGTATATTGTACTGGATTTAAGTATGACTTTTTACAAATTGAAAATATATATCGGGATTAATTCGAATGGGTCATAGAGAAAAAAGTTAAACGAAGAAGTCCGACTTAGAAATTTGGAACGTGGATGCTACGACATTTATTTTCTTCTTCTAAACTTTGCCCTTTGATTTATTTTATATTTGTTTTTGTTTTTGTCAAATGTAATCATTCCCTATATGGATCTTCGTTTTTGTTCAAATCGGTTGAAATAGTGATGAATTAAAGGACAAGTTTGAATAGTCATTTTTTGCTGTTTGTAAATAATATAGTGTTTGTAATTTTGTCAAAACCTATTCAAATCATAATTCAGAATCAAGTTTAGTGATGTTAGACGAGGCAATATTAAAGGAAATAGTCCACTTTAAAAGCAACAGTCGAATAGTTTAGTGGTTGTACCATCTCCACAACTTTGTTATCAGACAAATAAACTGAATCCGATCATTTACTATTTATGATGCAAAATGTTTTTAAAAAATGAATCAATATTAAATGCACCGTTGTTAAATCAGTATGAAAGATGTTTATTGTTTAAGTACAAAATGACTAATTGTAATTTTTGAAAAATACTCCCACATAATGTATATAGAAAAAGAATTTTTGACACGGTAATGAATAATTTATACCTAATTATTATAGATTTTCAATTAATATAATATATATTAAACTTATGGGAAAATTCCATTTTAATACATCAATAGTATCTCAATTACCCTTTTAATACATGAACTATTCAAATATCCAACTTAATACACCAACTAAATTATTTGCTCATTTTAATACATAAACTCTCAACATCTACCTATTTTACATGAGATCGGTTACTTGTAGTTTAAGGCACCGTTAACTTTTATTTTTTTAATTGAAAATTTTAAAAATCCAAGAAACCCCCTCAAAAAAAAAATCACAAAAATTCAGAAAATTTTAGAAAATGTCCAAAAGTTCCAAAATTAATGAAAACAAATATACAAAATATTATTTATTTTAAAAAATTTAAATTTTAATATCTAAACAAAAGCATATAAAAAGTTGTAAAATTTTTTCTAAAGGTTCTTTAAATTTATTTTGGAAGTTTGGGAAATTTTATGAATTTTTGGGATTTTTTGGGATATTTTTGGATTTTTTTAGTTTTTTTTATTAAAAACACAAAAGTTAACGGTACATTAAACTGCAAGTAACCGAGTCCGTGTAGAATGGGTAGATGTTGAGAGTTTGTGTATTTAAATGGACAAAAAAATTTAGTTGGTGTATTAAGTTGGGTATTCGAATAGTTCGTGTATTAAAAGGGTAATTAGAACATAATTGGTGTATTAAAATAGAATTTTTCCTAAAGTAATTTAGTAAAGACTTAAACCTGCTTCAACACTATTATATTTTAAAATTATGATTTCATTTTAGTTAAACAATAACCCTTACTTTTTTTTTGTTCACCCGAATTTCATTTCACTTAAGTTAAAACAGAGTTCAATAATGCCTTCTTGGCTAAGGCATCGACTTCCTCATTTAAACACCGAGGAATAGCCGTAAATAAAACCGAAGAAAACTTAAGGGCAACGGATTTTATATCTGAAACAATGCCGAAGAGTTTTGAGAAGTTATTGGATCCATTAACGACGTTAATTAGAAAAGCAGAGTCGGATCGGAACATCACACAATGCGTTCGTGTATCTCTAAGCATTTGAGCAGTTTCTCGTAGCGCCAAAACCTTCTGCCACCAGTGTCGATCCGACGAATTGGTAAGATTTCGTGTATTTTGCCGGTGGGAAATTGGGTCTTCGTATCACCCATGCCAATCATGCGCTATTCCTCTCTGGTTTCCAAGCAGCATCACAAGTGACAATTATATATGTGGCTTGTGGAATGATTATGGTAGACTTTGGTGACTGTAATTGGAGCTTTGGTGAATTCGCATCCTGTCATTCCTTAGCACCTACAATAGCTTTGTTCATAACTTCTTCCCCTGTAAGAATTTTTTTTTGAAAAAATGTGAAGGTTTCTTGAGGTCCAAAGATTCCAGATTGTCCATGCTGTTATAGCTTTGTCTCTAATTCCTGTAGGGGGTAAACTATATGCTTTGGCTATTTGGTTCCAAAAGCTGGAGAAATTTATCGCCAACGATGAGTCAATTAGGATTGCTGTAGGGCATTGATGCCAGCCCCTACGGTGAAATCGCAGTGACAAAAGAGATGTTCTAAGGTTTACGAGGCTCCGTATCTGACGCACACATATTGGAGGTTTATGCCACGTCTTGCCAAGTTTTCGCCGGTAGGTATTGCTCTGTGAAGAATTTTCCAGATCAGGAGCTTTATTTTTGGCGGGATTTGTAGCTTCCATACATTCTCGATCCAAGGCATGTGTCTTTGAGCTTCAGCGACTTGGTGCAGTTGTTCATCCTCTTCAACTAAGGTTAGGTAACCCGACTTTGAAGAATAAGTACCAGATTTTGACTTAATCCAAATTCTTTTATCATTCACAGAGGATGTGCTCGGTTTTAGGAGCATAATAGTTTGCTCTAAAGATGGAAATATTTCTTTGACCATTTGGTGGTTCCAAGAACCATCTCCATCAATAAGGCTTCCAACTTTAGCATTAACCAAGTCCTTTGTTGGCGGTCCCATAGGTATGGCCTTATGGGATAGAGAGAGCCATGGGTCGTTCCATAATCGGATGCTCTCTCTGTTACCTATATACCATCCCAAGTGTCGGTTTATCAATGCACATCCATCATGGATATCTTTCCATCCATGTGAAGCTTTGGCCGGTAATTCACTATGAAGAATATCCGTTGATGGAAATTATTTCCCTTTAAGAACTCGACCAAGTAGCCCTGTTGGTTTCTCCATAAGATTCCAAGTTAGCTTTTACAATAAGGCCTCATTGAAGGCTTGGATGTCACGAAATCCAAGTCCTCCATCTTGTATTTCTTTGGTAAGTGTCGACCATGCTATATAAGCTAATTTTCGTTCTCCTTGCTTTGAGTCCCACCAAAATCTAGTTAAGGTAGCTTGTATTTGATTGCAAAGGGATATTGGGAGTAAGAAGCAAGACATGGCAAACGTTAGTATCGTTGCTAGGACACTTTTTAGCATAGTCATCTTGCCGGCTGTGGATAAAAATTTTGACGTCCAACTCATCACTTTTTGCCGAATTCAATCTACTATTGCCGCAAATAAGTCCTTCTTTTTTCTCCCGAAATGTTCCGGTAGTCCGAGATACTTTCCAACTCCCCCTTCTCGAGTAAGCTTGAGTCCATTCTTGACTCTTGCTTTTATATGTGGTGGGGTTTTCCTTGAGAAAGTTATGGAGGATTTGGATACATTGATACATTGTCTGAATGCTTGTTCATATAGAGTCAAGATCTCATGTAGAGTTCTCACACATTTCGGGGATGTTTTACAAAAAAACATTGTATCATCCGCGAAAAAGAGATGGTTTACTCTCGGGCTTGTTGCGGTTACGTTTATGTCCCGTATATTTCCGCTCGCCACCCCTTTATGACATAGTCCCGAGAGTACCTTGCCACAAAGGATAAAGATATATGGGAAGAGTGGATCCCCTTATCTTATTCCTCTCTCGGGAGTAACATTGTCTTTGGCTTCGCCATTAAGGATAAAAGAGTAGGTAACCGGTGTTATACATTGCATTATCCATCCTATCCAACGAGGATGGAATCCAAATCTTTCAAGCACAAGCTCAATGAAGCTCCATTCGAGTCGTTCATAAGCTTTAGACATATCGGTCTTGACCGCCATTGCATAATATTTTTCCGCTTCCGAGTTTTTCAAGGTATGTAAAATCTCATGGGTGATTAGCACATTATTTGATATGACTCTTCCTGAAACGAACGTGGATTGGTTCTCGAAGATGAGTTTCGATAAGATCGTTTTAAGGCTTCTCGTGAGGAGCTTAGAGATGATCTTGTAGTAGACATTACATAAAGCAATTGGTCTATAATCGGACACTTTCTGAGGCCCTATCATTTTGGGGATCAATCTTATGTGCGTTTCATTCGCCGAATGCGGTAAGAGTTCGATTCGAAAAAATTCCTTGATCTCCTTTATTATCACCGGACCTACCGTTTTCCAATTTTCTTGAAAGAAGCTAGCCGAGAATCCATCCGGTCCCGAAGCCTTATCCGGGTGTATGGAGAAACAAGCATCTTTGATTTCTAGATCCGATGGGTCTTTAACAAGACATAGATTATTTCTCAAAGTAAACTTTAGGTCTATTGCCTTTTCTACTATGTCTCTTCTTGATGGACCTTGCAAGACAAATAAATTTTTGAAATATGCAGAGATAACCTCTATGATTTCCTTCTCGATGAACACCGGATTTCCGGTCAAATCTTCATTAAACCACTCGCTATTTGCTAGCGCTCTATCAAGATGGCATCAAACCTTTTGTTTAGACCGTATTCCTTTCCATGAGAGTGCATTTCCGGAGTGATTGATATCGTAAAGGTCGCAAGAAGAAAAGAAAATTCTGAAATTCGTAAATGTCCATTCGTCTCGTTTTCGGTCGTCTTTCTTCTCTTCATTGTTGAGTATGTCGCTAAAGTCTTCGGATAAGAACCATGGGATTGTTCTTACTTCTGCTAGAATTCCTAGGTGTTCCCATAATTCTCTTTATTTTGTTCGGTCAATAGGTCCATATACAAAGGAGGCATAAAACATAGATTTCTCATATGTAATAAGAGTATCAATAAGATTATCTTGAGATGCAAGAACTTGTATAAATAAGTCATTTCTCCACAAAAGACATAAACATCCTCCCCCATGGCCATGTGGAGGCACTAACATGATTTGGTAAGTTCATACATTGTAAAGTTCGGATAACATAATCATCAATATTTTTTGTTTCCGAGAGGAATAAAAGATCGGGAGCTTGTCGCGTACGAAGCTCCTTTAGTCGTCGAACTGTCATGGAATTCTCCAGCCCTTGAAAGTTCCAGCATACCACTTTTAAGGAAGAGGACGCGATGGATTTTGAAAATCCATCGTTTTCGAGAGGTTTCCAGTAGCATCTTGATCTACTCTTTTACGATGATCAGCATTGTTTGGATCACTTTTTTCCATGGTTTCTTTCGCTCTGGCTGTTGTTTCTGGCAAGTTTGATTTCCTTCTAGGTGAAGCTGCAAACTGTCTAACTCTCCTCTTCTTTGAACTTGTTGCAGCTAATGCTAGTGACTTTTGACTAGGCTGAGAGCTTCTTTTGCCTGGTGGTCTTCCTGCCGTTTCTTCTCAGGCGCTTTTGGTAGAGAAAATATTAAGGATGGTCCCTCAATTAAGGGAGGGACGAGCCTGAGAAGGGCAGATGGTCTTTCCACTTCAATTTCTTGTTCAAGTGGTTGACTGCCGAAAACTTCTTCTGCTAAACGCATATCTTCTTGGATCACTTTGTTATTGATTATAGAGTTACGTGCCAGCTTTTGTGCCGTTTCTATCAATTCGCCATAGTCCTCTGAATGTTGGAACCTTAATCTCCTAGCCGCACTCTCTATAGGATCAGCACAACTAGCATATTGAGTCATAATTTCTCTAAGTTCGTCCGCCACTTTACTCACAACTTCTATCGGTGTTTCATTTAAAGGAGTTGTCAATAATTTCACCCTTTCTAGGGCTGGTCTTCTCTGTCGTGAGCTATTCGCCGCCTCAAGTTGATGTTGATTTATTTCTTGTCTCCCTATAGGAGTTTGTAAATTCTATGAGTTTGGTCTAGGCAGTGAAGATCTGGTTCCATTAGGGTGATAATGTTCAGAGTGTGAGTTGGTTAAACCTGTTATTGGTTCCACCCTCTTTCTTGGTATCCATTGTTGTCTCTGTCTCCTATACGCTTCTTCTGATATTGTTCTTTGATCAGAGTCTCTATGTGACCACTCATTATATCTTCTAGTTCTTGGTTCCCCTCTCTAATCTTTATCTTTTGTGCTATAGGTCCAGGCTAATACTTTTTGATGGTTAAAGTGGTGTTCCTCCTGATCATTCTCCCTCATCCTCTTCCTAGAAAGCTGTCTCAAAGGGTGTCTAAATTGGTCCATGTGTCTGTCTTGGTTGTAAAGGTTCCCTTTGTCTTCTTGTAACCTTACGGAGCTTGGGGATATTTGAATGTTCCCTTTTCTTTGTTGTTGGTATTTGTTATGTGCCTTAGGACAATCTTCGATTTCATGAGATAAAGAAAAACATTCTGAGCAATGTCTTTCAAGTTTTTCGTACACTAGTTTGACATTTACTTCATCGCCATTAAAGAACTCCACAATTGATGTCATGATGAGTAGTTTCAGCCCATTTATTAGGATCTTTACTTTTGCTGCAGAGAAGGTGATGTCGACTTCCTCTACTTTACCGATATTGTCTCCAATATTGTGTAAGAGTTTCTCTGTCCAAAGGTGGACAGGAATATTTTGAACCTTCACCCAAAAGGGGATTAGACATGGAAATGAAGCAGCAATTGTAGGTTCCCACCTCTGAAGTATAATCATCCACCGTCCAAAGTGGTAAGGCCTATTATCAAAAACTTTTTGTATATCTTCCTCTGAGGCAAACTTAAATTAGAATCTGCCTTGTCCCAGATCCTCTCCCAATGGTCGGGATTCTCTGCTAGAAAAGGAATCACAAACCATATTCTTTGGTATTTTGGGTTCGTTAGTCTCCCAATCAGAGTGAGTGAGTGAGTCCTTATAAGTTATGTATTTTCAGGCATCTCTGCTTTGATTCGGACTGCATGTGGTGGAAATGAGGTATCTGCACAAGCTTTACCTTTTTCCATCGCTGTAAATCGTCTACTCATGGTGTTCAAAGTACTAGCTAAGCGTAAGTATGAGCGGGTTGGGCCTGAATCTTGGTTTTGAAGACAATATCAGTTTTAACAGTAACTGTAAATTTCTCTCACGTAATAACTACGAGAGGAAAGTGAAGACTTGTTCGTTATAGTCAAGTTGTGTGGGCTCCAAAAAATTTCGCTTTGTTGATAGCCCTTGCAAATAGCTCATTTTTCTTCATCAAACTTACTTTTCTCCTGCAATAAATAGTGATGTTGTTAGTTAAGAAAATCTTAAAGGATTTATTGATTTCACTGGTGATAAGCTCTTCTCCGTCGTATTCCGTCGCATGAAAGAGAAATTAAGAACGGTGGAGGTTTCCCGTAAAAGTAGATGTGGTGGAAATTCAAATTGAAATCCTTGCATTGGAAAAAGCGTCAGAGAGAAAGTTCCGTACGAGATTTTCGACTTGCATGGAACTCTTTAGAAACAGTTTTTTCAATAACCCTTAATTATTTAACTAAAGTTAGTGGTCATTTTTATATTACCGTCAACCATAGTAATTAGGGTGAAAATGGTTAGAAATATGGTTACATTTTTGTTCCAAACTTGAACTAACGGTATTTTTTTGAAAAAATTCTTAAAACACCATAAAAAAGGTTCAATTTCGAAGGCAATTTCAAAACTATTACACACTTCCACAAGTTTCAAAAATATCACACGTTCAAATGTTCCAAACATATTACAAACATAAAAAGTGAATTTTAAAAGTTTAGAATTTAATTTTTTTTTGTTTGAGTTCACTAAATAAAGTTTATGGTTTAGTTTTAAAAGGGGTAAGATTTGGTTTTGAGGTTCCAGAGTTTAAATTTGAAGTTTTAAAGTTTTTTAAAATTTTGTGTTATTTTTGAAATGTAAACATTTTTGTAGTATTTTTGGAAAAAATGTGATATTTTGGAACTTTTAGAATGTGGCATTTTTGAAATAAACCTAATTTTTTTGTATTTTTGAGAATATCTCTATTTTTTTAATAATTGTTTGTAAATCAGTTTTATCAATTTAAATATGACAAAAATTAATATGTAAAAGATTTTTTAAATGAAACCAAATATTTTTAAAATTTGTATCATTCAAATAAAATAAAAGTTATTAACACAAAACACTCTTTTAAATTTGTACCATTCAAATAAAATAAAATTTATTAAAACAAAGCACTCTTTTAAATTTACACCACTTGACTTACAATATATGAAAACTCAATTCAACTTATTTTTCTAACAAAAAATTAAACCATGAGCAAATTTTTGTTACAAAAACTGGGGTTTCTAGTTCTGGTAGTAAAGAGGTCACAATTGTGAGTTCTACCACCTAGATTTGAATCCTGGCCACCGTCAATTAACATGAATGAATTTCGGCAGTTCTTCTGGATATCTTTGGCGACTGCGGACGCTCTGGACCTAGTTAGAGTCTTTCGAGGCTCCGGATATCAGGATCATAAAAAAAAAAAAAAATTGTTACAAATATTCTTCTATGAACTTAAAAATTAGGTGAAAACTATCATACTACCAAAAATTCCAAAAATATTACACACTCCCAAAATTTTCAACATATCACAATTTTTTCAAAAATACCACAAAAATAATTTAAAACTTTTGAGAGTGTAGTATTTTTGAAATTTGAACTTCTTTTGATGGTATTTGAAGGAATTCCACATAATTATACAATACACTTTCAAATTATTTCAAAAATACCACAAAAATAATTTTAAAAATATTAAAAAATTTAAACAATTTCAAATGTCAAACCATAAAACTTAAAACTAACTCTAACCTTTTCAAAATTATTCCATAAACTCTAATTAATGAGTTTAAATCCTAAAATTTTAATTCCAAATTCTTAAAATTTAATTTATATGCTTATGATATTATTAGGGAAAATATTCTGTAGTGATATATTTGAAAGAGTATATGATATTTTTAGATTATAAAATTATATGAAATTATCTACTTATTATATTAATTATCGATCTTTATTATTTTATAATTGAAATAGGAAAGGAGGATAAAATCAAACCGCACCGAGCGTTATTTCCAAGTCTTCTCAGTTCTCACGAATGCACAGTTTCCCTTTATTTCCCATTCGACTTCAATGGCGAAAACCGATAAGAGATTCGGATCTTCTTCCTACTTTCTCAGTTGTTTCGGATTTTCTCGGAAAATATACTCCGACAAGCCAACAGTATCGGTGGAACACGGTTGTGAGAAGAGTATAATCAAAAAGAAGAAGAAGAAGAATAGTAAACGAAGTCGGTGGCTTTCGTGTTTCAATTTTCGTGTGAAGAACGGTGAGATCAAACCGGTGTCGATCGAGGAGACATTGAAACTGACTTTGTGTGTAGAAGATGAAACTGATAAGCAGAAACACTTCCCGGTGATAAGTCGTTTGACTGATCTTACCAATATTCCGGCTGGTGATAAAGCAGAGGAGAATCAAGAAACAGAAGAGGTAATTAATTTTCGTTGAATTTTAAAAGACTTTTTCAGACAATCAAATTCCAGACATCATGATTGGGTTTTTGATAGAAAATTTAACATATTGTTGTTGATTTTATTCAGAATTTCAGATATGATTTTATTAGAATTTTAATCTTTTTCTTTATTTTTCTAAAAATACAATCCTTTTTTCAGACAATCAAATTTCTTGATCAACATGATTGGTTTTTAAATAAAAACTTAACATGATTTTTTGTTTACTCAGATTTTCATATGCAAAAATAAATCGTTTTTGATTAACCAAACTTTGTATTTTTTAATAAATCTTCAACTTTGGTTTTTTTTTTCAGACAAGACGGAAGGACTTCGGAGTTATAACCACCGACCGATCAAAACTCATGAAACAATTGGGCTCATCTGAAGAAGACACGTGTCTAAAACCAATATCCGGTTTAAAATTAAACTCTAAACTTATAACCGGATCGCCGGTCGGAAAATTTGACCCGGTTATTGGAATTTCGATCATCATCTTAACATTAATGATCATATTAATTTGGGGTCGACTTTGTGCAATTCTATGTACGTCTGCTTGGTGTTACTTTCTACCTCGTTTCAGAGACGCACCCGCGTTTGCAAAACGCAAACGCAGTGGTAGTGGCGGTTCAGGGTATGTACCGGGTTTGAGTTTAGGAGAAAAGTCTTACCAACGAAAAGTCGTTTTAAAAGGGTTTCTTGGACGGCAAAATCGCGTTTCGTTGTTGTGAATCTTGTGATGATCTCTTTTCTTTATTTTTTATTTTTTTTATTTTCAATTGTTGTTTATTAAAATGGTTTGGTCACTAAAATAGTTTCTCCGTTTAATAATGATGATTGATCTATTGTGAATGGATGCATTAAAAGTGAATATCATATTTGTTTGTGAGTTCTTATAAGTCGATATTTAGTAACTTATTGTTGTAATATAGGAAATTTCTTGGTTTTAACTAGGTTTTATTTGGTCATATTGTGATGTTCACGTGGGCAGAATGTTTTTGTTTTCTTTGGTCAATCTTGATTGTTATTATAAGTATAAAGGGTTTAGAAATGTATAAATTTTCAATTCTTAAAAGTGTTGATGGATGAACTAGACTTTTTTTTATTTTTATTTTTGCGTAGGTCAAGTAAAAAAAAGTTTTGAATAAAGAATTAGCAATCTAAATTTTTAATTTCTTATATTTAAAATGTAAGTATTTTATTTTTAATTATAATTTTGGTTTTTAGTTTTTATTCATTACAAAATTTACTATTCATATAAGTACCTTTATTTACACAAATAATTTATCGTACATATAATCAATTAACCATTTACACTAATCATTCCATATCAATTACAATATAACAAGTATTTAAATACAATAGCATATTAACAAATAACCCTTTAACAAATTAAAAAACAAAACAAATTATAAATGAAAAAATATTTTCTTTTTTTGATAAATTGAATTGGTTACTTTCACGTATTTGATATAATTTAATAAATTATAATCGCTTTGATATATATTTTTAATAAGTTTTATAGTTAATGGTGATACAAAAAATGTTGTGTTTTTATATTTGTTTTTTGGTGCCCACGTTTTTCCGTTTTTCTTTGACCATTAGACGAATTTTATGATTACTTAATTTTATGTTATGAAATAGTCAGACAAATAATATAAAACCGTATTACATCATTGGATTTGGACCCGTCTTAAAGATATTAAATAAATCTTTGCCGTCTAATGACAATTATTGAGTCTTGTTTTAAGAAATAACAAACCACTACATCAATTTCAAAAATTTGATAATTTTTGCTCTCTTACTTCAAAAATAGTGTCAACAATCAACTTACATTCTTCTTAAGCTATTAGAAAATTAAAATCTTTGATGATTATTTCTTAATGAGAATCCATGGTTCTCTCTCCGCTTGTATTTTCTTATAATAATTTGGGTCGGCGAACGGTATCCCCCACCAAGTTTCATATTGATCTATTTCCCCATAAACTTTCACCCTCTTATTAAGTTTTCAAAGTTAAATATCTATTTCTCCATAAATAAATTCCAAGAAGCTATAACCCCACAATTTATTAGTTCTTCAATTGGAACCCCACTTTTGGTTAAGATCTCAATTGAACTTTTTAAATCTAGTTCATAAGATTTTGAAAACCGAATATAACCAATAAACCAAACAAAAACCAAATCTGTAAAAAAAAACAAAACCCAATTCTTGTTTAACTTTACCAAAACCCAGTAAAAAAACGCAGAAGCTTTTCGAGAAACACCTAAAATGAAATCCGATCTTGTTTCGCCGGAACCCTAGAACGCACAAATCGGGATTTCGTTTCTTCGGTGACTGCAGGTTTGTTTTGCTTGAACCTATTGTTTTCGTGTAATCTCGACCATTGATTTCACTGAAAATTAAAGCTTTGTGTCACATGTTTGATTTCAGTGGAAATTGCAGGTTTAAGAAATCATCATGAGTAATGTTTCTGGAGATTCAAGTGGAACATCTGTTGCAAGATCCTCTGGTAGATCGATTGGTTTACCTAGAAGATGTTGGTGTGGCCATGGAATCTTAACAAAGACTTCAAAAACCGAAAAAACCCATATCGACGATATTATCGGTGTGCATATGCTGCTGGAGAAAAGGTATGTAGCTTGGTATAGAAGATGCTTATTGGTGTGCATATGTCGCAAGTTTTGCTTAGATGTTGCAAAATTAATTAAGTTTAGTTATGTGTATGCTATATGTGTAGCTAAGAATGATACCCATCTTTTTAAATGGATTGATGAAGCTGTAACAGAAGAAATACAATCTCTAGTTGAATTTAAGAAGAAGGTTTTAGAGAACATGGACATTGAGAAGGCTCTTGATAAAATGGAGTTGAAGATCGAGGGTGAAATCATGGAGAAGGTGGAAAGTGAAATGGTGACAACAAAAATGGAACTTAGAAGGATGATGGTTCTTCTAGTTGTTGGTTGTTTGATCTTAAGTTTGTGCACTAAATTTATAAGTTGAGTTATGTACTTGTATTGGTTATGTACCATCTTATTTAAGTTGTTGCACTAAATTTATAGGGTGGAAAGTGAGTGATTTTCTTATTGAACTATGTACTTGTAATGGTTATGTACCAT
>OVBE01004080.1:0-24978 GCA_900406425.1 Iberis pinnata | reverse complement strand
TTAAATAGAAAGCATAAATGCTTACTATAAAGCGTTAAAACCGAGTAATATCAGCTGGGTGTTAAACTCGGTATCAACAAGTGAAGATGCAAGTTATGGAATCAACGAACTGATTGAATCAGAAGCATGTTGGAATCAGAAGCTTGTTATAATTAACACTTTGATATAATCAGCCAGCTGACATGATCAGAAAGTTACTGATATCAGTGAGCATATCATGTCTCACAGAGCATGTGCTGATGTGTCACAAAAAAATCTCTGTTGATAAACAGAGAGCTGAAAGGGAACAAAAAGCTGAGTAGGAACAGAAAGCTAAATGGGAACAATAGCTTGATGAGACTCAACGCACTGAATGAATCAGCTAAAATTCCGGAAGATGAAGAATCAATTACAGTTTTATCTGTAAAGATTATATATGGAAGAGAATCTCAACAAATGGATTCTATCAAGAAGATATTCGGTTGAGAGAATCATGGAAGAAAGAATACCTTAGAGAGATTTTAGGAGATGGTCTAAAACAGAATCTTTGATATATTCAAGAAGATTTAAAAGTGTTGATTTAGCACAGCATGGTGGTGACGTGGCATATGATGTTGATGATGTGGAACAGAACACTGAATGACGTGGCATAACAAGCTGCTGATGTGGCACAACGATTGGTTGACAAACAACAATCTAGGATTTGATGACGTGGCTATGCATCAAGATCCTACAGATTTGTTGAGAAGAATAATCTTTGGAAATAAGATTTTATTTGTTCAAAAAGATAATCTTTGGAAGAAAGAATATCTTTTGGCGAGATCCTTTGAAGAAAGATTTTTCTTGTTGAAAAAAGGAAATCTTTAGAAGAAATATTATCCTCTTGGCGAGATCTTTGGAAGAAAGATTTTGCTTGTTGAAAAAGGAAATCTTTGAAAGAAAAATTTTATTGTTAAAAAAGAAATCTTTGGAAGAAAAAATATCCTTTTTGGTGAGATTCTTGGGGAGCCTAAGAACTAGGTTTTCCCATTAGTATATATAGATGAGAAGGTGGAGGCGTGCAGGTCTTAACTCTTTCGAATCTATGGCGTTTGATGTTGATCTTTTGAAGCTGCCGAAAACAGGAAGCTGATGAAGGGAGTGTTCGTCCTACAAATCGTTGTGGAACTAAAACAGTGGTTGGGTTCAAACTGAGGGAAGGATCAAAGTTGAGTAAAAGCAAACCATAGGCTGAGAGAGTCGTTCGGGGACAAAATAACAGGTTGTTGATAAACAGGGAGTTAGGTTTGTGTAACACCGAATAAGTTGATTACTTAATAGATCTCTAGCTGTTTTTAAATCACTAGAAAATAATGGTAGCATGGTAGGATGCAGAACCTTATGCAATTGTATTTGTATTCTTGTTCTAGTGGATTTTCTTCTGGAAAAGGTCCCGGGGATGTAGGGAAACCGAACCTCGTTAACAAACGTCTGTGTCTCTTTTTAATTCAGCACATACGATCATCTATGCCTTTATTGCTTATAAAAAGAATTCGTGCTAAATGAAATAGACGCCTGTATGGAAACACACGCCTGTTAATCAACAACGGAAGGTTGCTAATAATGATTAGGTTCTTCATACTTTCAACTGGTATCAGATCGGGTCACCAACAAAAGGATTTGTGTCCTTTAACAGGTGAGATCTTGTGGAAAGCATGGAGAATCAACAATTTGGTTGTGGGATGATACAAGCATATGAATTGTAGATAAAGAGAGGAAATCAGGCGATTGTGAAAAGAATGTTATGAGCTAATGATAAGCAAACTCATCAGACACAGAGTAGTGATACACCTTCGCAGAATGATGAAAATTAGTATGTTGAATGTCAAGGATTTAGACAGTTTAAATTTGATTGCATATAAGTGTTATGAGTAAACATGGGTATTGTTAGCTCGAATTGAGGTGCCAAACGAGTTGGAAAAGTCAAAGGTTGAAGAATCAACTGTGTGAATATTTAAAGAATATCAAGATGCTGACAAAAGGAACAAAGACTCGATATCACATGGGAGAACAGACAATGATCAGTTTGGAGGAGATACCATTATGATTAATGCGGTAAATAAGAGGGTGTTGTATGTTAGAATCACGATTTGGTCAAAAATAGCTGTTCGGAGATTTGAAGTATGGTTTGTACTAGATTGAGATTGTTTGTTAATTGGATCAGCTATCTGTTTTGCGGATGCTCATTAATTTGTTTGCACTTCATCAAGAAAATGTTATGTGCGTACGTCAGGCTTAGATCATGTTCTATTGGCGACATCGGTATCATTTTGATGTGAGAACAGTTTGTTATGAGCCTATTTGCATTATATGGACTTCATAAGGTTATCTATCAAGTTTTGAGTGCATGAGTAAAGGTTTTAAAACGAATTAGAGGTTTGGATCATGTCAATCCAATCAACAAGTTGGAAGAACATGCCACTGAAAAGGAGTCAGTAAGATGTTTGTTGATATCTATCATATGGGTGATGAGGATCATATATTTGAATTGAACAGTCTAAATGGACGAGCTATTGATGAACAAGTTGGTAAGTTCATATGACCTGTGAGATCTGTCATAATCAACGTAGTGTTTATCAGAACTCGGCTCCACGAACACCGCAACAGAAAGGTGTCCTTAAGAGGAAAAACAGAACGTTGAAAGAGATGGCCAGAGCATATTGCATGGTAATCAAGTGGAAGAGCACCTTTGTCTAAAGAGTAAGTACAATATGTTATGTGATCAATCAGGTGTATGTACAAAAATGGTCAATCAAAGCTCTGCATAAGAAGTGAAAGAGAGATACACCAAGTGTGGTGTACTTTCATGTGTTTGGGTGTGTCTGTTACATATGTTATGATAAAGATCAGCTGGGGAAAACAGTTTTTCAGGAGAAATTTCGGTTGGGAAGAATTATCTGAGAAAAACAAACTGAATTCAAGCTTCTGATGGAGTGTCTGAATCAATAACTTGTTCTCTGCAGTTTGTGTGTGCGATTGAACCTGAAACTCACAGAAAAGCATTCATTGATTATTGTTGGGAAGTAACAATGCAGGAAGAATGAGATCAATTCAAGAAAAGTGATGTAGATTAAAATCCTGAGGAAGGAAATGTTTGTTAAGGGTTGAACAAAGGGTTGTAAGGCTACAAGATTTGAGATCCATGAATATATCAAATAGATTGATATGTTGTAAGAAAGATTAACCACCTGAGCATAAGGACGTTGGTGAACCTGTATTGATCATGTTTAAATGAATCCTAAACACATTCAAGTTGTTGAACTGAAGGGGATAGGGTGTCTAGGACAATGAGCTCCAGAATGAAATATTTGATATCTTCTGTCTAACTCAGAAAAGTTTGCACGAGTAATTAGCTTCCTGTACACAGAAACAGGATGATCTATTCAAACGGAAAATGAGACCATGCATGGTGTGGTAAGAACATTGATTTGTGAAGTTAAGAATCATCTTGAGTAAAACCTGAGGGATCTACAACTTAAGAGCTACGATGGTTCAACAGATGGTTGACTATTTAACCTTGCATATGGACTTTGTGGAAAAACAGGATTCTAGTTTCATTCACCTGATTGTATTGTGAAATTCTTGGAGTTGGTTGTGGCTACTCTCAGGGCGGAGGAAAGGTTTTTGATATGGTAGGTTATCATGTTGCTCGATTTGAGTCAATCATGTTTCTGTTTGTGGTGTACACTAGAGTGATCATCTAAGTGTTGTTTACAAGAAGAAGGGATAACTTGTCAAAAGTCTGGAGAAGCTACAAAATACTCAAAATAATTTCAAGACCTTGAGTATTTTATACAGGCTACCAAAAGGGCAGTCAAGACAAGACATGTTTGAATGGAACAACTGCCTGATGATTGTTCAGACCTTTGTAGATGGCATCCAAGTGTAGATTCTGGTGGTTAGCTCTCTGAAGCATATGACACAAGAACTTGAGATGAGCATATGTGTTGAATTATCATACTTGAATACTGGATAAATGGATGTTCAAGAAGAAGGTTGATGAGCAAGCTACAGTAGTAAGGAACAATGTTCGATTGGTTGTACATGGATACTCTCATATTCAAGGTATCGATTTGATTACACTTTTGCTCATGTTTCTTGTCTAAAAGCAATCAGGTTCCTGTTTGAAATGGCATCTACATTGAACTTCGGATTCCATCAAATGGGTGTCAAGAGTGATTTATGGAATGAGCTATTACAAAGAGAAGGGTAGAGAAATCAAAGGTGTTGAAGCTTATCAACATCATGAATTCGTATTCAAGCATAAACAGGCAGTATATAGCTTGAAATAGGAACCGAGAGCGTGCTATGCAATGCTAACAAGTTTTCTGGTGAATCTGAGATATTAACAAGTATGAATAAGAACTCACATGCTTTTGAAGAAAACAGAGGTCTGATTATCTTTCAGGTGTATAAAAACGGTGTTGTGGGTAGATTTACTAGTTAGCATCTTGCCTCTAGATTCGTGAAGAGCAAAACACATGAATTCAAGATAATTATGAGTGGAGATCTTACAAGTTTCTTGGGTTTGCAAGTCAAACAAATGGCTGAAGGAATCTTCCAAACATGCAATAAAGCCAAAACACCAATAAGGACGAATGACTAACTTCTTGATAGTGAATTAGAAGAGGATGTCATTGAAGATTCATACAGAGATGCATAAAACATTGGTGATATATCTTATTCAACGATCTGATTGCTGACTTAATAAGGAACAGAAGAATAATTAGATGTGTAAGTGCTATGAGACGTTGTTGCACATATCCATATGAAGTAAGTAGAAGATGATTTTGAGTCCACATCTGAATGAGCTAGTGTTGATGGTTTTAACCTAGTTATGCACTCAAGTAGGGGGAGAAAAGGTTGTTTCATGCTTCTTGAGATGTCTCTTAGATGATTGATATGCATATGATAACCTGGTTTTAGGGGGAGTAATATCAATAGTCTAATAATTGGATCACTCTCCTAATGTATTCTTTAACTCGGATCAGTCTCCTGATGTATCCCATGATGTATTCTTCAACTCAGATCAGTCTCCTGATGTATCCTTCCACTCTTGTCATTAGGCATCAGGTTAATGTCTTTTCCACATATGTCTCAGAACATGATGCTTGAGTATCAAACTATGTTAAAAAAGGGGAGAGTAGAATGAGTTGTTGAAGTGATCAACTACCTGGATAAATGCAATCATGCATTGGAGTTGGAGATTACTGATGTTAGTAAGCTTGGGTTCTACAACTCAGTCATCAAGGGGGAGACTGAGAGTTTATTGCTGACTAAGTTGAGAAATGCATCATACAAGACGTTGAAGATAATCAGACAACATGTTAGAAGTGTGATATCATATATGATGCAAACACAACATACAACATGTCAGAAGCTTGATACCAGACATGATATTGAAGAGTCATGAGATAGATTGTTAGAAGTTGTATGCAACAGATATAGTTGAAGATGTTCTTCTTAAATATAGAGTTGACTGCAATAACATTCCGAATAGCTTGAAGACAAGCTGGTTCAACAGAGTATCCGTCAACACAGTGAAAGATGCAGATTCAGAAGACTGATAGGATTATTGAGTTGATTGGATCAAGAAGCTGATTGAAGATGCAATAGTAAAGTGTCGTTGATTCAGAAAGGGGGAGATTGAAGATGCAAGTTCTGGAATCAACGAACTGATTGAATCAGAAGCATGTTAGAATCAAAAGCTTGTTATAATTAACACTTTGATAGAATCAACCAGCTGACCGGATCAGAGAGTTGCTGATATCAGTGAACATATCATGTCTCACAGAGCGTGTGCTGATGTGTAACAAAAAATCTCTGTTGATATACAGAGAGCTGAAAGGGAACATAAAGCTGAGTAGGAACAAAAAGCTGAATGGGAACAGAAGCTTGATGAGATTCAACGCGCTGAATGAGACAACTAAAATTCTGGAAGATCAGTTACGGATTTATATGTAAAGATTATATATGGAAGAGAATCTCAACAAATGGATTCTATCAAGAAGATATTCGGTTGAGAGAATCATGGAAGAAAGAATACCTTAGAGAGAATCTAGAAGATGGTCTAAAACAGAATATTTGATATATTCTAGAAGATTTAAAAGTGTTGATTTGGCACGGCGTGGTGGTGACGTGGTATATAATGCTGATGATGTGGAACAGAACGCTGAATGCCCTGGCACAACAAGCTGCTGATGTGGTACAACGATTGGTTGACAAACAACAATCTAGGATTTGATGACGTGGCTATGCATCAAGATCCTACAGATTTGTTGAGAAGAATAATTTTTGGAAAGAAGATTTTATTTGTTCAAAAAGATAATCTTTGGAAGAAAGAATATCTTTTGGCGAGATCTTTGGAAAAAAAGATTTTTCTTGTTGAAAAAAGGAAATATTCGGAAGAAAGAATATCCTCTTGGCGAGATCTTTGGAAAAAATATTTTGCTTGTTGAAAAAGGAAATCTTTGGAAGAAAGATTATATTGTTGAAAAGAAAATCTTTGGAAGAAAAAATATCCTTTTTGGTGAGATTCTTGGGGAGCCTAAGAACTAGGTTTTCCCATTAGTATATATAGATGAGGAGGTGGAGGCGTGCATGTCTTAACTCTTCCAAATCTATGGCGTTTGATGTTGATCTTTTGAAGCTGCCGAAAACAGGAAGCTGATGAAGGGAGTGTTCTTTCATCATATCACTGTGGAACTAAAACAGTGGTTGGGTTCAAGCTGAGGGAAGGATCAAAGTTGAGTAAAAGCCAACCATAGGCCGAGAGAGTCGTTCGGGGACAAAATAACAGGCTGTTGATAAACATGGAGTTAGGTTTGTGTAACACCGATTAAGTTGATTACTTAATAGATCTCTAGCTTTTTTTTAAATCACTAGAAAGGAATGGTAGCATGATAGGATGCAGAACCTTATGCAATTGTATTTGTATTCTTGTTCTAGTGGATTTGCTTCTGGACAAGGTCCCGGGGATGTAGGGGAACCGAACCTCGTTAACAAACGTCTGTGTCTCTTTTTTAATTCAGCACATGCGATCATCTATGCTTTTATTGCTTATACAAAGAATTAATACTGAATGAAACAGACGCCTGTATAAAAACACACGCCTGTTAAACAACAACATTTTGTTGCTGATAATAATGAATAGGTTCTTCATACTTTCAACAAGAACCATACATGTATTTTGTGAAATATTACAAATCCATTTAACTTTAGTTTTCAGCAAAACTAACATGATATTATTCGGGCATTAATAGATACCAGCTTGCATCGACTTCACATGGAATACTAGCACGACATTTCTCTAACTATTAAGAATTAACAGAAAATAAAATAATAATGCCGTTCTCAACGGATCCATTTTTTGTTGTTGTTAAACTCACTATCAGTTACCATTTTTTATTTGGTATGGTAAAGAATAATTACAATCAAATTTCACAAACAACACATTTTAATAATGTATTCGTTATAATAAGGATGGGTAAAGTACATATATCGTTTGAAATATTTGTTACCCCATCTAACTCTTATTATAGATAATAAACTTTTGATGTCTGTATTCTATTTGGAAACTAGAAAAAAATCTCACACATTGCGTGGACAAAAAGTTGACAGTGTTACTTTTTTAGTTGTTGTTTTGCTTAATTTGAGCATAAAAAGTAATATAAACTATTCACATTTATACTACATAACGGAGGCGAAAATGTTTATTAGATATTCCGTTTTGGTTTATTATACATATTTTGTATTCATTTTGTGTTCTAAATCTTTTGAAATTTTTTACATAGATATTTTTATCTGCTAAAATATAGTTAGCAGTTAATATTGCAATAACAACAAAAAAAATTCTACCTTATTATAATCTACTTTTATTTACATTTATTATTAAAAGATGGTAAATAATAGAGAAAGAAAAACTATAGAGAATATGTATTTGAATATTTTTAGTATGATGTATTTAATATTAAGTGTAGTAGCTTTAGATGAGAGAATATATATACAAATTTATAAAAATTCGCCATTTATCATTTTCTCAATGTTTGAGTATGAAAAAACTTTACTTTATTAGATAAAATATGTTGTTTGGGAAAGTAGTGTGTTTCTAGATGTTATCCCATGCTACTCGCGGATTTTTATTTATCTTATTCATGATGTAATAATTACAAAAGCAATGAAATGAGAATATGGAGAAGTGAAACGTAATGGGCATTGAAGTCAGTTTAAGGCATTTACGATTGTGTAATTTCTCGGTTTAGGATTAAAATACATGGGCACGTGGCCGTTTGATTCGAGAGAGAAACACTAATCTTTGATTCTCTTTCTAAAAAAATTATTATTTTTTTGTTATTATATGCGTTAATTACGCTAAGTGGAATATATATATATATATTTAAACGGATGTTGTGTTAAAAAGAAAAATGTTAGAAAACAAATTAAACGGATACTATAATTTTAAGGTTGTGGAGCCCATATTTAAAAATTACAAATATTGTAGTTGTGGTTAATGGATTATTTGACTTGATTTGCGTACATGATATAATTTGTGATAAATTTAGTTTGGTTTAAAGGGTGGACACGTGTCAGCATTTGTGAGAGTCTATAAAAAAAACCTTACAAGATTAGTTTAGATTATTAATATTTTTTTCCAAATACTCCAATGTGGAGTCTACCTTTAAAAATTGTTCATTGATTATTTGGTTTGGTTTGAATACATAATGTGGTTTATAAATTATTTGGTTTGGTTTTAAAGTGAACACATGTCAAGCTATTAGAGCACAAGTAAAAAAAACCTTACAATATTAGTAAAGAAAGTAATGAAATGAGAATGTGGAAAAGTGAGACATAATGGACAATGAATTATGTTTCAGGCATTTACGGTTAAGTGTAATATTCTCGGTATGGCTGTTTGATTCGAGAGTGAAACGATAATGAATCTTTGATTCTTTTTTAGTTTTCTTTCTTTTTGTTATTATAGGCGTTAATTACGCTAAATAGAAGATACTTTTTATTTTTTTGAATGAATGTTGTGGCAGTCAGATCAAAAAAAAATAAAACGATGCTATTATTATAAGGATGTGGTTAATGGATTATTTGAATTTGTTTGTGGTAAATTTGGGTTGGTTTAAAAGGTGGACATGTGTCAGCTTTGTGAGAGTTTACAAAAACAAAATCTTACAATAGTAGTTAAGATTATTATTATTTTTGTTTCCAAATACTCCAATTTAGAGTCTACCTCTAAAAATTATTCACTGATTATTTGGTTTGGTTTAAATACATAATGTGGTTCATAAATTATTTTATTTTGTTTAAAGAGTTCACTTTTAAAAATTGGCATTGGTTATTTAATTTGGTTTAAATACATAATGGGTTTATAAGTTATTTGGTTCGGTTTAAAAGTTGACACATGTCAAACTATTAGCGCACAAGTAAAAAAAATCTTACAATATTAGTGAAAAAGCTGTTTGATTTGGTCTAAAGAGTCCACCTTTTAAAATTGTGCATTGATTATTTGGTTTGTTTTAAATACATAATTTAGTAAAGAAATTATTTGGTTTGATTTAACGATGGACACATATCAAGCTATTACAGCACAAGAAAAAACCACATTTTACAATATTAGTGAAAAATGAAGATTCATTCACTGATTATTTGGTTTGGTTTAAGTACACAATGTGGTTCATAAATTATTTTGTTTTGTTTAAAGAGTCTATCTTTAAAAATTGTACATTGGTTATTTGGTTTGGTTTAAATACATAATGTGGTTCATAAATTATTGTTAAGATGGTTTGATTTAAAGGTCAACACATGTCAAGCTATTATAGTACAAGTTAAAAAAAACTTTACTTTATTACTGAAGAAGATACCAACGACTATCCAATAAGTGTGGTTTTTTTGTAAAGGATATTCAGTCTGAACGTTTACTCGAAGTTGAATTCAAATATTTAGATTTTAGTTAATATCTAAACTTATAAAACATTCAAATACGTATATAGTCATATTAATGTTCATAATATTAAATAACATTTAAAATATCAAATTTAAAAATCATATTAGCAACATGGTCTCATATAACTTCTCTAGGAAACTCTTTATATAAAATCAATACTATATAAAAAATACATCATTCTGTCTCTGAGAGTGTCCATGTAGGCTATTTAGGAAAAAACTTTATCTAATAAAATTTATACACGTGTAATCATACCGCGTTTTAAATACTTATCAAATACTAAATTCATTTACTTTTTCATTATCTCTGGTACGTTTTGTCTTTAAAAATTCCTAGCTAATAATATTTCTAGAGAATATATTGCTAAATAGTGGAACTTGTTTCCTTGTGCTGAGAGAAAATATAGTGACGATGGGGTCTGATGGTGGCTGCGGTCATGATGGAAGATAAAGAAACGGAGGTATAATTAGGTTATCAATAAATTGAAATTCTGAGTTATTGTGGTTAAGAGATTAACTTTTTTGATTCATCATGTAGTTTGCTTATGATGATTACAATATCTTATCATAATAGACTTCAGCATTTGTTATGATCTCTTGTTAATTTGGTCTTTGAGATGCTTTCATCATAAAATAAAGGTCTTTCGTTTGCATATGTTGTAATTGCGGAGAGTTTGTGATGAAGGTAAATTTGTGACTGACAGTTAAAAACAAGAAAGCTATCAAATAGCTCAAGAGTGTTTTCGAGAAGACAAACTTACACCTCAAAATATGTTGCCACATATGAATTCTTTTCTTGTTAATCTCCATCTAACTAAGGATAAAATGTAAGAAACATTCTAACTAACTTTATTTATTTCTCTGCATAAAAATGATGTTTCTCAGATGATTTGTCGAGACGTTCTTTTTTAAGAAAACGACTAAAAGAGAATACAAGAAAGACAAAGTTGTGTTGTTGTGTCTTTGCCGGGTTTTTTCTATTTTGGTTTGGTAGTTGCTGGGTGACAGTGTACATCCGGGGTGAGTTGCTCATCGGCAAAAGCTTGGATGTTAGCCTCTGCAGCCGATTGTGCGGTTGTGCTCCTCCACAAATTTTTTTTTCTGCCTGCTGGCATGGAGATTCTATTCTTCTTCTCCTCTGCTTTGTCGGGTAAGACCAGCAAGGCTACGTATCTAATTTTCTCATTTCCTCTCTGTTAACCGAGTCTTATCCTGGTCCTTGGAACCTTAAAGGAAAATTAAAGAAGAAACATGTGTTAAGTCCAAAAATTCTAGAAGGAAATTTTCGATGACTTTGACAAGAAGCTATTGGAATATATTTATGAAAATAAATATGGAGATATTGGTGTTGCTAAGAAAAAGGGAGTTTAATTAATATTATGTTAAGAAGATCTATTATATAAAAGAAGAGTTTATGTCTCACAAGATGACACATAAGCACTCTTTCTAATGACACATCAGCATACAATTTAAAAGTAAATACATATTAAAACTAAACGACACATTCAACAAAAACAAGTCAAAAGTAAATTAAATATTTCAATGTTTCCAAAGCATTTTTCAACGATCTTCGGAAATATCCCCTTTTGTGTTAAAAGCTCATCTCTTCGGATACTTTCTCTGTAAAATTAGCGAATTTGCATCTTCTTTCGCGGATTTTTAAAATCAGTTTACCGAATTCTTATGAAGCTTTGGTTGAAACTCTTTTCTGAAGATGTGGCATCGCAGAGTTGCAGAAACTAGGTATAGTCTTTTAGGAATCTCTGGAGGCTTCCCAAATTCTTAGTACAGCAACGTAAGTTTCCTTTTTGTTGTTATCTTACTTGATTTATTTGTCTTTAACAATTCTAAGAAGGTATCAAAGAGATCTTGGACTTGATTGTGTAAGAATATGATTGTGGAAATTTTGTGAAATTAATTGGGAGGATATAAATTTTTGGATTTGATTCATAAGGCACAGATCTCAGTTTTGTATAACTTCTTTGAGGAGTTTGTTTGTATAGAATCCTGAGATTTTTTTTTTAAGTTCCATACATGGATTTTTATAATGTGCATGAATGTGTTTAGATGTGAGCATGAAGAGGCAAAGGCAACGGACGAGTGTTTGTTAGATGTAACTCGAAACAAAAACACAGAAGAGTTTTTTCTCGGAATGCAAGATGTTGAGTTTAGGAAAAAAACTTTCGTATGTTTTTTTCTAGAGGGGTTGGATTTTTGTTACAGTGATCTTCTGTTTGTACATCTTTATGCTTCTTTCAGGAGTCTATCGTTCCTCTTCTGTTTGACATAAGAAACATTCTACAGATTGAGCAACTTTCTAATTTTCCAACGCCAGAGTTCCAAAAACTCTGAAAAAGATGGTTAAATATGACTGATACAGAATTAAAGAAGACGAAGATGCAGACTGCAAGGATCATAGCTTCTGTTAAAGATGAAGGAACTAATGAAAACGAACAATGAGAAATGCATCGCGTGATTAATACAAGTAATGGACTTGATGTGAAGGATAAACCTTAATTCCAGCTAAAGAGAGCAAAGGTAGTGTATACTCACTTCACTATATTAGTCATCACTGATTAGTAGCATTTAGAATGAAAAAGATAGTCATGATATTTTGCAAGGTCCAACCCACTTTTATGCGTGAAGAAAAAGAAAGAGAACAACACTGAGAACTCTCAATCCAAATCAAAAGCAGAGTCAAAATCTGGTGCACATAAGGTGAGATAGAGATTCATACAAGTTTATGTAAAAGACAGTGTAACTAAAATGTTCACCATTCGATAATTGTTATATGAATTACAGGAAAATAAAGAAGGCAAAGGCAGTACAAAAAAAAAAAGATGAGAAGAAAATGGGTGAAAAAAGAAAAAATTAGACCGGGAAAATTGAGTGAAAATGTTGTTTTTGGTAGGTCACATGAACACCAAAAACATTGAGTAAAGCAAATAGGTGAGTTATATATGGCTAATAAATGACTATAAAGAGAGTACAAAAACGGGGTGACTACATTTAGTCTTTACATAACTTATTCACTGCTCTTTAATGAGTGTATCAGGGACATGTTCTTTACAAACTTATTTATTTCTTTCTTTCTGATGAAAACAAACTTATTTATATCTTATGTTTATGGATTAAACAAAAATAAGAGAGTTGTGCGGATGAAAAATAGAACTAATCCAATCATGTTGTCACTCAAAATATGTGTAATATAAAGTCTTTTACAATCTTCTCTTTATGTATGGTCTTCTTTGAACAAATCAAATTATTGCCGGAAGGTAAATACAAAGATCTTGCTTGAAATTTAGATACATAGGCGATATACTTTAATGGACCCGGTAGACTATAGTAATTGGTTGCACTGCATAAACTCTACTAATATGCCATCATATCTCTCTTTTCATGTTCATTCAAAATTCTTTAATCCCCTTTCATATTTTTTTAAATATGTTTCTACCTCTTTTAGACTCTTTAGTGTCACACAAAACATGGATACTTTTTTATGATTATAAATATTTATACTCACAATACATTCATAAACTAACACTATACACTATACAATTAAAGTTATTTAAAATTTATGTATAAAAGTTACACCCGCGTGTCTACGCGGGTCATCAGCTAGTATTAGTTAAAGATATGGAATATAATCTTGGAAGAAATTTTTTTCCTAGATCACGTGAGTTGAAGGCTTTAAAGACTCAAAGAAAATAAAAGAGGCTTTAAGCATTCAACACAAAGAAAAAGAAAAACCATAGACTTGATTTATGAGAGAAACAAAAGAAGATCTAGTCTAGGTTTTAGGGTTCATCGATGAGTGAACAAAAGAGTGCATCACAACTGTGTTTGTGAAGTGAGCTGGGTAGATTAGGAATTGGTCAGCCTCAAATCATGTGTGGATGTTGAATAAGTCTAATTAAACAAAATTTGTAGAAATTGTTAAAGAAAATTTTTTTTATTAGAATTGTTTTTTGATAACTTATGTCTATTCTTCTAGTGTTATATATGTGTCTTAAACATTTCAATTGATATCAGAGCAGAGATAACCATAACATGTTAAGATCTTGGCTAAGACATGGATATGTCGAAAAAGTTAATTGTTGTTCAAAAGGTAGTCATGTTGGATGAAGGAAATTTTGGACATTAGAAAGCTTGAATGAGACATGTTATTTGAGGAATTCATGAAGATGCATGGACTGCTGTAGTTAATGGGTGGAAAGAACCGACTGTTCTGGACAAAGATCAAAAAGAAATTCCTAAGCCAAGTGATCAATGGACAGAAACAGAAAAGAGTGCATCTATGTACAACTCAAAAACTTTAATAAATATCTTCACAACTTTAGATCTGAATCAATTCAAATCATACAAGGTTGTGCATCTGCAAAAGAAGCTTGTGACACATTAATCAACCATTTCGAGGGTGACGCAAGTGTCAAACGCACTCGAATTGACCACCTGGCCTCTAAATTTGAAAATTTATAGATGGGACCAGATGAATATGTTAGAAGCTTCATCTCAAAGCTCAGCACCATTGCAAATGAAGCGTCTGTACTAGGAAAAATGTACAAGGAAAAGAAACTTGTGAAAAAGCTCTTAAGGTGTCTTCCCGAACGATTTGCGGTTCACAAAGACTTTTTGAAGATGGCCATAAATACTGATGATATGAAGTTTGATAAACTGGTCAGGATGCTTAAAGCAGAGGAGTTGGATGATCCAAAAGAATCAAGTACTAAGAAAAAAGGAATTGCCTTCACTGCTAATCAAGAAGATGATCGTATACAAAGAATGGAAGAGAATATGAGCTTACTAAATCTGAGATACTAAATCTGAGAACGAAGATGAATCAGATGAGGGACTACTACTAAACTTTGTTGCATTAACTTCTCATGAGGAAACATATGATAAGGTCGTTATTGTAACTGATTCAGAAACTGATTTGGATGAAGATGAAGAAGTTGATGCAAAGATTGAATATCGTGTTCTGTATAATAATTGGGTCACTTTGAGCAATGAAAATTGGCAACTCATCAAGGATAAAGCAATGTTGAAGGCTGAAATGAACATTCTGGATATGGAGAAAGGAAGTGAGAAACCTTATTTGTACTCAACAATGTTACTTGAGAAGATTCAACAAGAGTTAAAAGAGAAAATCGAAAAGAAAGCTCAACTCAAAGAAACCATCAAACATATGGGCAGTTGGGAAAATAACTAAAGTAAACTCAATCACTGGAGATTCAGCTCACTGAGAATCACAAGAAGATTAGGATGCTCAACAGTGGAACGAAAGACTTAGATCAAATACTTGATGTTGGAAAACCTCCAAAAGTCAATTAGGGATTAGGTTACAATGGATACAAATCATCGGATCATGATGATGTATCAAATTTATCCAATTTTGTTACGAAAAAGGAGAAAAACATCAAACTGAAAGAAGGAAGGTCGTACAACCGAGAATATACAGAAAAAAATTCACATAGATTGGGTTGATCAAGAACGAAACAATTAAGCCAAAAAGTGTAGGACCAGTGTGAAAGACACTCTGCATCGTAACAAGAAAAGATTCAAGCCTCATGTTTATCAAGCTTGGAGACTAAGGGCTGTGTTCCCACAATCAAAGAGATTTGCATATGTGTGGTTTTCTAAGCATACAAATCATGTGTCAACAGAGAGTAAGCTACAAATTTCAGATTCAAGAAATGAAATAAATAAAACCAATGAAGAAGAAGTAGATCTGGTCTGCAACTTAGTTGTCTCAAAAGCTATTCAGGAAGCAAAAGATGAGTTGAAAAGCAGTGACTTAGAGCGTAATGTTGCATTCACAGCAACAATATCTAAATCAACTCCATGGTTGATAGTAGCTATTCACGTCACATGACAGGGATTCAAGATGCACTTGGAAAATACACTCAAATTAAAGGAGGAAAAATGACATTTGGAGATGGTTCTCAAGGTAAAATTCAAGGATAGGATCCATTACAAAAGAAAACTAGCCACCACTAGCTAATGTCTATTTCGTGGAAGGGTTAAGGCAAACCTGATTAGTGTGAGTCAACTATGCGATGAAGGCTTGAAGTTACATTTACACGAGTGGATTGTTGAGTTGTGGATGAGAAAGGTGATCTACTTCCGTGTGGCATAAGATCTGGAAATAATTGCTACTTTTGGAGAACATTGAATTCATGTCTCTCTGCTGTTGAATCGAAGCTTGACTTGTGGCATAGGGAGTTAAGACACATGAGCACTCATGGACTAACAAGACTGATTAGTGCCGGAGTAGTGTATGGGATACTAGATCTGGAAAAATCAACAGAAACAGTGTGTGCAGCCTGTAACAAAGGGAAGCAAATAAAAGTCCAACACAAATAAGTTACTGAAATCAGTTCAAAGAAGATTTTGGAACTTGTTCATATGAATTTGATGGGACCTATTCAAATTGAAAGCATAGCAGGACGTCATTATATCTTTGTACTTGTCTATGATTTCTCAAGGTACACTTGGGTACGATTTTTAAGAGAGAAATCTGAAGTTGCTGAAAGTTTCAGAATTCTGGAACTGCAATTAAAATCAGAAAAGGGAAGTATCATACAGATTCGCAATGATCACGGTGGTGAATTCTAGAATGAAGTCTTTGAGAAATTCTGTGAGAACCAAGGGATTCGTCATCAATTTTCAGCACCAAGAACTCCACCACAAAATGGGATAGTCGAACGGAAGAACAAAACCCTTCAAAAAATGGCTCGAGCAATGCTTCACAGGAATAGTGTTCCATCTCGATTTTGGGCATAAGCTATTAATACGTCTTGTTACATAATCAACAAAGTTTATGTAAAACCACGGACAAAGACAACACCACATGAAATCTGGAAAGGTAAAACTCCCAATCTAAGTTACTTCCACACTTTTGGTTGCATATGCTACATCTTGAATGACAAAGACAATCTGGAAAAATTTGATTCTAGAAGTGATAAGGGTATGTTCCTTGAATATGAAACTAACAACATGGCCTTCAGAGTGTATAATCATCGAACAAAGATAATAATGGAGTCTATTAACATGGTGTTTGATGAAAATCAGAACTATGCGATGCAATACGTATCACACTAATGACGAGAGTCTAAGACACTCTGCACCAAACGTGACTGAAAATCACAAGGAAGGTGAAAGTACTGAAGATTTGACTGATGAGGAAGTACAAAATTCAGAACTACTCCAGGTTCACAAGAATCATTTACCCAATAACGTTATAGGAGAGCTAAATGATGAGAGAATAACTCGCGAGAAGAAGATAACCTTTAAACAGATGGTTGGGTTAGCATGTTTTCTTATCACTAGTTGAACCAAAAAACGTGAATGAAGCTTTGGAAGATGAGTTTTGGGTCGCAACTATGCATGAAGAGCTAGATCAATTCTCTAGATTAGAGGTTTGAGATCTTGTTGAAAAACCAGAAGGAGTTAACATCGTTGGAACTAAGTGGATACACAAAAACAAGATCGATGAAGAAGGGAACATTGTGAGAAACAAATCCAGTTTAGTAGCTCAAGGCTACTGCTAAATTGAAGGAGTAGACTTTGACGAAACCTTTGCACCTGTAGCTCGTGTTGAAGCAATCCGCTTGCTATTTGGTATAGCCCGCAAACTCAAAATCAGGCTGTATCAAATGGATGTTAAAATCACGTTCTTAAATGGTGTACTCCAAGAAAAAGTATTTGTGGCTCAACCAAAAGGATTCGAAGATCCTCACTTTCCTAACCATGTATTCAAGTTGAAGAGAGCTTTGTATGGATTAAAGCAAGCTCCAAGAGCCTGGTATGAATGCCTAGCCACTTTTCTCCTCAATACTTGATTTAAACAAGGAAGCATCGACAAAACATTATTTGTGCAAGAGAGTGTCTCAGACATTCTTATTGTAAAAATTTATGTGGATGCTATTATCTTCGGAAGCACCAAACAGTGTATGGCTGATCAATTTGTTGCTACCATGACTAAAGAATTCCAAATGAGTATGGATGGTGAGTTAAACTACTTCTTGGGTCTTCAAGTCAAATAAATGGACAAAGGGATATTCATATCTCAAAGTATGTATGCAAGGAACCTAATCAGAGATTTGATATACAAACCATCAAGGAAGCTAGACCACCAATGAGCATCACAGTGAAGCTTTCACGAGATGAACAAGGAAACCCAGTTGGTGAGAAAACTTATAGAGCAATGATCGGAAGTCTCCTCTATTCCAAATTTGTTCCATAGTGTTGGGATGTGTGCAAGGTATCAAGCAGCACCAAAGGAGTCACATTTACTGGCTATGAAACACATCTTTAAATATGTTAAAGGAACACTTGACTATGGGATATATTTCACCAATGAAACTAATTCAAACCTAGCAGGATTTTGTGATGCAGATTGGGCTGGATGTCTTGATGATAAAAAGAGTACATCATAAAGTTATTTCTTCTTAGGCAACAACGTCATCTCTTGGCATAGCAAGATGCAAACTTGTGTATCTTTTTCCACTACCGAAGCATAGTATATTGCATTTTGAAGTTGATGTACTCAATTGTTGTGGATGAAACAAATGCTTACTGACTATGATATTCATTCTCACCCTCTACTAGTTAACTGTGATAACACATATCTAAAAATCCAGTTCAACATTCTCAAACTAAACATGTTGACATGAGATATCATTTTGTTAGGGAATTAGTTGAGAATAAACTTGTTATCATTGAGCATGTGTCTTCTGAAAATCAACTAGCTGATATTTTCATAAAACCCCTTGATCTTAATTTTTTTCTACGCTTGCGTAAAGCAATTGGGATATGTGAATTTCATTAAATCGTGTTTTATCTTCAAGGGTAAGGTGAAAGTCATGAACCATAGATCTTTGTATTATAGTTTTCGTCTCAAAACCTCTCTTTAACAAGTCACTTAGATTAGAAAGGAGGTCTTTGGGCATATAGAAAAAAGTTATGTGCATCTAGTGTGAAAGACACGCGATTCAGATTAGGCTGGTAAAAAATTCTAGATCTGAGCTCGATCACTATTTGGATATGATAAGTAGGTTTTATGTAGTAACCTAAAAGATCGACACTCATTTCAGATTAGGATGATAAAAACATTGTAGATATGAGCTTGATCACTGTCAGTATGGATGCATTGCATAATCACACAAATTTTGAAAGTTTAGGATTATGTAAGCTACATAGGATCGAAAATGATGTGTGATTATGTAAGCTACATGGGATCAAAAGAAAAACGTACAATATATGTTTATATATTTAGAGTCTGACGATTATATGCTAAGTGATCTGATGGTGTGACAGCTACTCAGTTGAGAAATAGCTACCCATTAGAGTTACAAGTTGTATATCTAATATAGTTTTGATTTTTTTGGTTCATACAATTGCCGAAACCTTGAGCTCCTATTTTCAGGTTTTTGTTTCTAGTTGAAAAATTTGTATCCACTGCTCATATGATCATCATAAGGTCATCACTAGTTCTTGGTATTTTGATCCTTTGTCATTGTATAGATTCTTGACATAATGCATCGTGGTCTATCTATAATCAAAGTCTCATGACACTCCTTAATCGCTTAAGTATAATTGGGTTACTTGTTCATTAGATTGATAAGGGACTATAATTATGGGCCTAATAAATTAGTTTCACTTTTGGTTAAATCTCTCATTTGTTTTGGGCCTAATAAATCTGGCCCATGTGCAACTGATTCATTTGTCAAAGTTGTGTCAATTAGGGTTTGTTCTATCTCATCTCTTCCATCGAGCTATCACCGCCGATTTCACAAACTTGTGAGATTCTTGAATATTTTTTCCATCATGCTGACTCGATCTCAAGCATCAAGACTCCCACCAAAAGAAATGCTCACCCCTTAGCAGCTGATGGAATTGGAAAATGCAGCGGCACAAAAAACCCGAGAGGCGGCAAAAGCTCAATTGCCTCCCAATCTATGCCTCGATTTCGTCTTGGTCAATAATGATGGTCATCGTCCTGGGAAAGAACCAATGGTCGAGATTGACCATTCAATGGAAGCTCCATACTGTGAATCTAACGAAGAACCAGCAGCAACAACTTTAGATGCAGATTCTGATGACTCTACTGAACCTGACAATGATGTACCTAATTCTGAATCTGACTTCGAAATGGTATACAATCAACGATATATGGAAAATCGTAAGATTGTGGAGCAGAAAAACATTGATAATCCGAAGGTTTTATGCCTCAAGCCTTGTTTCCAACCGTTTAGTGACATCTTCGTCTCTAAAGATGCTCAGGCTAAGTTCAAAGAATTCAAGACTCGCAAGTTCTTTGATTAGAAATAACTCCCTCGTATTGATTCAAGATTCAATGAGGTAAGGACAATTCTCTCTGAAGCTGGTTTGTTACACACAGTGTGTGATGTTCTTCCGTATTCGCCTTCAATTGTCCGTGAATTTATGGCTAATTTGGCGGTTAAAGAAACTAGGAAAGGTATGACTCTTGTGTATGTAAGGGGGTAAATGTATGAGTTTACGCCACGATTGATAAACATTCTCTATCAAATCCTGGAGGAAACGACCAAGTATTAGTGGGATAGAATTGATCTTGATAAAGCTGCATTAGCTCTTTCAAATGGCAAGAAAAAAAGCTTCAAAGGATTTCGCTCTTGACATCTAACTATTGTCAACAACATCATGTACTCCATCATTTGTTACAATTGAATGCCAACCACGAATAAGATGAAGCTTGTCATGGAGAGAGTTCAATTCTTCTATCTTATCCGTTGCAGGAAGGAAAGTTGATTTTGGAAAAATGATTTACAACAGACTGCTAGAACATGCAACAGGAACGGACCAAGTCCACAAGCGAATTTACTTTCCGAACTTGATCTATCAAGTTCTAGAATTTCAGTGGTTTCTGTTTCCAAGACCATAAGACCTTCCGTTGTCTCCCAAACCAATGATAATGGTGTTCGACTCCAAAGCTGGAAAAGGATATGATGATGAAGACAATGCTGAATTTGCTACAATTCAGAGTGATTTGCAGCGGATGTCTGATGAATTCAATCACTCTATTCAGGTGGTTATGCTCAAGCTACAAGGTAAGTTGTTTGTCACCTTAGTTCCTTGCTTCTTTTTGCTTAATGTTTTTATCTAAATATGCACTCAAGCAGGGGGAGAGTACAATATAGGTGGTGGTACTAATGGGATGGAAGATGCTGATGATGATGCAGATGCTGATCATGATTCTGAGGGCTTAGTTGAATTCTAAGTTTGTCTAGGAATCTGTCAAGTCTAAGTGGTGTCTCGGTAGTGTGTTAGACACTTGCTTGTTTTGGTTTATGCCTTGTTAGTTAAATCAGTCTAGTCTCAGAAGGATTGTTGTTGTTTTGTTTGAATTGTATTATGACATCTAAATCTATGTAGGGAATGTACCAGTTTATTAACCTTTTTTTTGAATGCATGATGGTTTATTACTTATTATTTTGCGTGCATTTTCGGTTGGTTGTCTGGTTCATGTGTCATGAATTTTAGGTTACTTGAGGTGACATATTCAGATAAAAAAGGGGAGAATGTTAAGTCCGAAAATTCTAGAAGGAAATTTCTGATGACTTGGACAAGAAGCTATTGGAATATCTTTATGGAAATAAATATGGAGATATTGGTGTTGCTAACAAAAATGGAGTTTAACTAATATTTTGTTAAGAAGATATTAGTTAAAGATATAAAATATAATTTTGGAAGAGATTTTTTTCCTAGATCACGTGAGTTGAAGGCTCTAAAGACTCAAAAAATAAAAACGGGCTTTAGCATTCAACGCAGAGAAAAAGAAAAACCCTAGATTTGATTTTCAAGAGAAACAAAATAAGATCTAGTCTAGGTTTTAGGGTTCATCGGTGAGTGAACAAAAGAGTATATTTGTTGTGAAGTGAGCTGCATAGATTAGGAATTGGTCAGCCCCAAATCCGTGTGTGGATGTTGAATAAGTCTGATTGAACAAACTTTGTAGAAGTTATTTAAAAGATTTATAATAAGAATTGTTTTTTGTTAACTTCTGTCTATTCGTCCAGTGTCATGTATGTGTCTTAGACATTTCAACATGGTGAGAAGGAAGGACAAAAAGGAAGTAAAAGGAAGAAGCAAAGTCTGGATGACGCCGGTGAAGGTTGACGTCACCGCTGACGATGATAGCAAAGAGGTGAGGCAATCTTAATAAGTGTGTCCGAGAGGGTTTTGAAATTTGAAAACCTAATCCGCTTCCCGTAGAGAATGAAGTATATTTCAAACAACATAATTATTTAAAGAATATATTTTACATAAACAATATAGACCGATAATTGAGAAGGTCTTGAACAAGAGTTCCAAGACAACTTTTTCATAACTTAAAAACTACATTATTGGTGAAACTAATATCAACAAAGATAATACTAATATATGTTGAATGTGTTCACAATTATCTACAAGAAAATTTTATTAATGTAGAAAAGTTATAAATAAGAAGATGTAAACAATTTATATCGATCGATGTAAAAGTTGTCCATAAAAATCTATAAGATAACTTGTTTACAAGAGTACGGTTCAAAATTTTTGTGCAAAAATATCTCACGTTTTCTCCCAAGCACATTTTTCGATGAAGCTTGTTTCTTAGATATGATTGCGCCGGTGGCGGCATCGGCGTTGGCCAGTGGCGGCATCGGCGTTGGCCGGTGTCGCTCTCCTTCCTGTTTTGTTTCCTTGTTTTAAGACAAGTCGTTGTTGTTGGTATCGTTTCCTCTCTGGTTAAGCTCTCTCTCATTGTCTCTTCTTTTGACGCTCTGTGCAGATCTTCGCCGGTGCTTTCCCTACTGTTGCGTGCTCGTTCTGGGTCTCGATGGTTGCTGGTGGTTGATCTCTTTTAGTTTATGTGGTCCGGGTTTGCTTAAGCTGGGCGAGATCTCCACCTTAGGTCACGATGGTGGATCTGTTTTCGCGGTTCGCATTTGGCGGCTTGGAGTTGGTGGGTTTGTTCTATATTGGTGAGTCTCCTCTTTGTGTGCCTCGAATATCGTCTTCAGTCTTGGCTTTGTTCTGGTTAGGAGCCTCTTCCCTTGGTCCCATTTTTCCTTTGCTATAGTCTCTAAGTCCGCCTAGGGCAAGGAGATTCGGTTCAAAGGTTGCTGGTTCTTTGTAGCTTCTATGGTTTTCTTCTGAGGCTAGTCTCCTTTTTTTTCTTCAGAGGTTGAAGGCTCTGTGTGCTAAGAGTTGTTGGGCTTACTCTCGATTCTATGCTTGTGGTGCTTCCCGGAGCTGCCGTTTTCTGGAGCTTAGTCTGTGGATCGGGTCTTTCTAGGGGTTTTCTTCTTTAGTTGCTATGGTGTTTCCATCTTGCCTTCTCTGAGGTTTTGGCTCTGAAGTGATCTTATCTTTCCTTCGGTCTTTCTCCAGTCTCTTGAGCTCGTCATTTTCGGGGTTTGAGTTGCTTCGATCTTTGTCTATACTTGTTGGATCCGACCGAGATATGTATTCTCTCTTTGGTTTGCTGCTTTGGCGTTCGATATTCTTATGACTTAGCCCTTTCCGAAAGTTTAGTGGCTTTGTCAACTTGGTTTCAGCTTACCGGTTTCAGCATCCTTTCGCTCTTACTTTGTGAGGTAGTATCTGCATTGGTATAAGAGGAAGCACATGTCATTTATATTCCTTGTTGTGGTTTCTTTCGGCCTCTCAGTTGCTCATCAACTTGGTTCTGATAGTTTGGTGCGCTTTTTCACTATTGTCAAGTCTCCTAATGTTTTGGATCGGATAGATAAATTTAGTTCATTAGAGGTGTGTGCTTTCTCTTTTTATGACTCTTTTTTGGTTTGTATATTTTGGCTTTGGTGGATTTATGTTTTCTACCAGCTTTTGGATTTTACCTTATATTACACCGTTGTATTCAACCTTGATATTTGATATGAAAAATGATTGTGACAAAAAAATTGTTTACAAGAGTACATAAATACATATTGGACACTCTATAATATTATTTTTATTACATCTGTGACACCAATAGAGAGCACTGATGTTTTGGTGGAGAAATTGCCAAATGTTGTCATACACAATCAACAACTTATACGACTTACCAAAAGATAGGAATCAATTTCGTATAACTTTTGAGAAGAAGGAGAACGGCGAAAGAATTATCTTCAAAATGATTTGGATATGATAAAATTAGAAGAATTTCTTAAAATATTGTTAAAAGATGTTCAAATTTCAAAAATACCATACACTTCTAAATTTTTTAAAAGTACCACACACTCCCAAATGTTCCAAAAATATCACAAACATAAAAAATGAATTTTAAGAGTTTTGAATTTAAAATTTTTGGTTTCGATTCACTAAATAGAGTTTAGGGTTTAGTTTTGAAGGAGGTATGATTTGATTTTGAGGTTTTAAGATTTAAATTATAAATTTTAAAGCTATTTAAAATTTGTAGTATTTTTAAAATTTGAAAATTATTATGGTATTTTTAGAGTTTTAAAGAGTGTGTGTCATTTTTGGAATGCATCTAATTTTTGTGTTATTTTTTAGAATTCTTCATGAAATTAATTGTTAAGACCATTTTATTTTTTTATTTTTATAATTAACATATTTTCTTAGAGAAAATAAGAAAAAGACTAAATACCAGTGATGAGACAAAATACAATAAAATAAAAACTTAAAGATGAACTAATAAAAAGAAAACTTTATCTGCTAACATTAATGGACGTGACCACCTAGTCATTTTCAAATTCTACTTACTCTCTTTGTAAAAACATTGAAAACTTTAATTTTCAATGTAAATTAATAAGATTTTTTTTATCACTTTTTTTTTGTTTTTTTTTGTCACAATAAGATTTTTTATAAAATACTAAATTAGGATCCATTTGATACATATGTAAAAAAAATTATTTAGATTTTAAAATGATAAATAATGTTCTTATATATTTTAGTCAATGTTAAAATCCAACTTTAGTTATTAATAGATTTTTGTGTAAATCATAATTAGAAATATCCATAAATAAA
>OVBE01004079.1:0-24982 GCA_900406425.1 Iberis pinnata | reverse complement strand
CATTCGATTCATACATTCTAATCGATTCGGGTGTGAGGGAAATCTTGCTCTCACATTGACTGCTTCTGTCCGCGCCGAAGTTGCTCTCTTCACCAGCACATTCATCAGCGCATTCATCAGCACATTCGTCAGCACATTCACCAGCACATTCGTCAGCACATTTCGTCAGCATATTCGTCAGCACATTCGTCGGCACATTTCGCCAGCTCACCTTAGTCAGCACATTCGTCAGCACATTTCGCCAGCTCACCTTAGTCAGCACATTCCAGATGGGCTTACTTTTCCGGAATGGGCTTGGGAGGCCCAATTACTCATTNGCTGTTAGTATGATTCTTTGGCAATCGGGATATTCTACAGATCGCATCTTCCGGAGAGAATCGGGGGCCTCATTAACTTCTTGCCATAATTATTTTCCTGCGATTTCTTATTTAAAGACACTCCTCATTTCTCTATTGGGTTTTGTGCAATCCAATCCATTAAGAAGATTTCCAGGTAACTTCACTTCACAATTCTCTCATAGAAATTTTTTGGTTTTTGATTAGTCTTTATTCTCTCTAGACTTGCTCTTGAGTTTTCTTTGCGTTCTTGCTTGATTTCTCTGCTTTAGTTCGTTTTCCGGTGACTTTAGTCCTGCAAAACAGTTTTTTGGGCGCTAACTTTGATTTTTTTTTATCAAAGTGCCACTTTTTTCACCTGTTCTTCATTGTTCTTCAAAGAATTTATTTTTCCAGCAAGTTTTAAGAAAAACTTTAAGAATCATTCATTTTTGATCCACAAGTTTTTTTCTTCTTACACTTGTTGATAAAATAAATTCAATTTTTTCTTTATTAAATTTTCTTTTATTATATTTTTTTCTTTTGGGGAAAAAATATTTTCTTTCCCCTTTCGTCTTCTTCCTTCTTAATTTTCTTCTCTTCTCCTTCTCTCTCTTCTCTCTCTTTTTTTTCTTTATGAATCCTCTCCTCACCGCCGACCCGAGCCGATCTGGCGCTCCACCCGCGCTGAGCTCCCCTTTGGCCGAGCCGGTCTGCGCAGATTTCTCCCCGACCGAGCCAGTTTGCAGTTTTGCCACCGACCCGAGCCGCGCGGGTCTCCTTCCTGTCGACCCAAGCCGATCCGACGCTCCACTCGCGCCGAGCTCCCCTTTGGCCGAGTCGGTCTGCAGTTCTGCCTTCGACCAGAGCCGCGCGGATCTCCTTCCTGCCGACCTGAGTTGATCCGGCGCTCCGCCCGTGTCGCGCTCCCCTTTGGCCGAGCTGGTCTGCACGGACCTTGCTTCGTCCGAGCTGAGCGGCGCGAATCTTCCCTCCGCCAACCCGAGCCGAGCCGCTGCATCGCCCGAGCCGACTTACCGCTTCTCGCCCGAGCCGAGACTCCCCACCCGACCGGTTCAGGTACCCGAGCTCGGTGCTGCACCAAATATGCCCCTTGCGTCTGAGCTGACCTTCATACCTGAGCTGGCGCTGAGGTGTGTTTCCTCCGAGCCGGGTGGTGTAACCTCGTCTCCTGCTGGGTCAGATTGCACCCATATTTTATCCGGATTAGGTACACTTATTATCTCGCCTTGCTATTCTCCGATCCCGAGCTGGGGTGTCTATTCTCCTGAATCGGGTGGAATTGAGGTTGTCTCTTTTACCCTGGACCGAGACTCCTCATCCCCCATTCTCGAGCCACCATCGTGCCTACCTGCCGTGCATGCACCTTCGTTCGAAGTCGGCGTGTCACCTCGTCACGCTTCCACTCAATCTCCCTTATTCGGTCCTCACCCATATACCAGGTTATCTATGAACAAATTGGTAGAGTTACGGAATGATTGTCACGTGCCGAGAAGCGTGGAGCTTATCTCTCCGTCTCGCTTAGAGAACCATGAGATAGTTAGGGATGGTTTGTGTTGTGCGTATGAGGTTTTCTTTAAGGAATACAGACTCTCCTTCCCCTTGCCAGAACTTCTTATCCATTTTATGCATGATCTCGGGATAGCGCTAGCTCATATTTGTCCGAATCTCATTCGCACCATAGTGGGTTTGCAAGTACTTGCGGAGGAAATCGGGTTTGAGCTTGACATCGAATCTCTAGTCCGCCTTGAGTTGGTACGAAGGGTTCGCGATCAACCCGGTTTTTTCTACTCAATGTCGAACCCCTGCTGCAGTATTCTCTCAGGTTTCCTGAAGAAAGATTAGGATTGGAAGCGACTCTACTTTTACTTTCCTATGAATGAGTCCACTTTCGGTCGTCTTTCCCACTTAGCAGTTTTGGATTGGTCTCCGGAACCCGGTTAGCAGAGTTAACTTAGGATTTTGATATTTTGCCATTGTGAGTGTCTTTATTTTTTGTGACTTATATCTTTTGTTTTCTTTGTGCAGTGCTGAATCGGAAGAAAGGAAATCTCCCTAAGCTCTCTCGCGCTCTCGTAGATTTATTTGTGCTTGTAGCACGGCAAATTCCTAGTGGGAATTGTTCACTCCGATTAGGATCTTTGAATCCAATCCGCGTCTCGAAATTGCTTGCGAATCTAAACGTCCGCCCCCTTCCGACCAAGCTTCCGGTTTGTTTGATTTTTCTTACTTAAGTTTTTTTTGTTTGCACATGCATTCCTTTTTTAAGTTAAACCTCTTGTTTCAGCTCCCCCCACGATACTCAGGACATCGCGATGACTTCCTATCGTGCCGCCAAGAAAGCCAAGAATGCTGCTACCCAATATGCTAGCATACCAGCACGTCGTGAAGCCCCCCCCCCCTTGCTACCTCTTCCGCCCCCGCTGCTCCTCTTTCCGCAAGTTCGGATAAGGGGCCCAAAAGAGCTGGGAAAGCTTCAATGGTGTCAGCTGATCCTTCGGCTATCACGAAGCCGGGTCGCTGACTTGTCATTGCTTTGCCCGCGGCCCATGATGCTCCTTTGCCTGCTGAAGGTGCTCCCTCCTCGCGAGGATCCTTGAAGAGGAAGCTCCCGGAACAAGGGAATGCGCAGGGTGACGGAAAGAGGAAGAAGTATGACTGGGGTTTTGACTACAAGGCGAACAAGTCAATTATTATGAATGCGGATTCATCCTCACATCTCTTTCGCCACTTCCGCTTTGAGGGCTGCAAGGTCCCGGCAATTTTGTATCTTCCGGACGAGGTTCGCGATTATTATAAGAAGTTTTCTAGAAGCGTCGGCGAGGTAAATGAGATACCCCTTTTTCCTTCTTGTTCATCTTTCTTAACTTTATCATCATTATTTTTACTAAGTGTTGGTCATGCTTTATGTCTTTCATTTTATGCAGTCTTTGGGTTGGTACAATAGTACCCTCGAGCTATTTGGTCGCCAACTTGCTGCAGCCAAATACGGATCCGGCTTGAAAGCTGCGGAGGACCAGGTTTCCTTGCTCACGACGAAGCTGAAGGAAGCTTGCAGTCGCATGTTTGCGGCGGAGACCGCCGCGATGGATGCGAAGGAGGATCGGACCGAGATACATGAGAAGTTTAAGATGGTACGATCCGAGTCCTTTGCTTATTTTCAGGAGAAGCTAGCACTTGAGGCTGAGAAAGCCGCCCTTACCTCTCGTCTCGAGGAGGAGGAGGCTCGTCTCAACGCTCTTACTAGCTCTCGAGATATTGATGCGGGCCAGGCTAGAGACGAGGCAAAGAAAGCGGTTGCCGAGATGGTCCGCGATGGGATTGAGCAGGTGAAGCTTCACCTTGTTGCTCAGACTGATGCCCGTGACTCGCTTGTGTATTTCTGCGAAGTCAACGCCAACCTTGAGCTCCTTACGGACATTGAGAAAGGCGAGGTCCCGAATCTCAAGGCGGAGCTTGAAGTTCTTACCTCTGATCGTGAAGTTGCGAGGAAGGCGTCTTACGAAGCCAAGGCGAAGATTCCCCCTCTCGACTTGGAGGGATTTGTGCGTCTTTTTTCAGGACCTTCGCCCCCGCCTTCGGCTTTGGAGATTCTGCCATCCTCTCCGGTCACGACTCCGGTTCTCACCCTTGATGGTAGCTCGTGCGTTCCCCCTTTGGACTCGACCACCGACATTCCCATCACTACTTCGACCGATGTTGCGGTTCTTATTGACGAGTTTGGATCCAACATTGGACTCAAGATGGATGAGTTGGTGGAGGAGATCCGCGTTGCCGTTGCGGATGATCCTTCTCAGACTTAGGATTGCTTTTCCGTCTTTATTTTTATGATTCAGAGACTTGTGTTATTTTCTCCATTTCTTATGTTTTAGTACTTTGCTCGGGTTTTATCTTGAGCTTGCTTTATATTTTCTAGACTTTTGTCACATGTTGCCTTGGATGGCCTGATGCTTTATTTATTGGAGACTTTTGATGGATTTATTTAAGCGTTGTTTATGCTTTCACCTAAATCCTTTTTCGTTTTAGTCCGGCCTTTAGGCCATAGACCTTTTGTTAGCTTTTGCTTAAGTTCTTTCCGAGCTCTTTTTAATTTTTGAGCGCGGTTTTCGACTTGCGAACTCTTTTTTAGCTTAGCTTTTGGCTTTCACTTAGCATTTCTTAGCTTTGATTCTAGCCTCTTCGTCTTAGCTCTTAGAGATTTTATTTTAGCCTCTTTGTATTAGCTTTTAGACTTAGTCGTTTTTAGCTTTTATCTTACCTTTTGTTTAGCTTTTTGATTTAAGCTTTTCTATAAGCTTTTTTTTTACTTAAGCGTTTTCTAGCTTTTTGACTTAAGCGTTTTCTATCTTTTGTTTAGCTCTTTTGACTTAAGTATTTTTTAGCTTTTTCAGCTGCTCGGATCGCGCTCCTCGTTTGAGTGCGGTTCGGGCTCTTTTTTTTATTTTTTATATAAAAATATTCCCCCAAGTGTTAAAACAAAAACGCAGAGGCTTCTTTATTGATGTGAACGAATTATAGAAACTTGATTACAATGCTTTCTTATACTTCCGGAATTAGAAGTATGCTTTAAGATGCATCGCATTCCACGACCTCGGGATCTTGACGCCATCTTCGGACTCCATCTTATACACGCCGTAGCGCAAAACTCGCGTTACTTTGTAAGGACCTTCCTAGTTTATGCCCAGTTTTTCGGCGCCATACTCGGCTGTATTTGAGAATACTCGCCGAAGTACGAGATCACCCACACTGAAACGTCGGATCCTTACCCAAGAGTTGTAATAGCGAGCCACCGCGTGTTGATAGTTTTAGATCCTTGCTGACGCTTGGTCCCGCCTCTCATCTATAAGATCGAGGATGTCCATCATCTCATCATTCTTGCCGGGATCCACCGTGTTGACCATTCTGCGATGTTCGGGGACGGCAGCCTCCGCGGGAACTATCGCCTTCATCCTATACACGAGAGCGAATGGAGTCTCATTAGTCATTTTTCTGGGTGTAGTTCGGCAGGCCCACAAGACTCCATGAAGTTCATTGGCCCATCCTCCTTTAAAAGCCCCCAACCTTTTCTTCATGTTGCTGAGTAAAGTTTTGTTTGTGGCTTCCGCTTGGCCATTCCCTTGTGGATATCTTGGTGTTGACTTCCTTAATCTTATTTTACATGTTGAACAGAATGCCTCGAACTTGGTTGAGATGAATTGGGATCCATTATCAGTTACTATCTCGTACGGGAAACATTGACGACATATCACGTTTCGCCATACAAACTTTTGGGCTACTGTTTCGGTAACATTCTTGAAAGCCCCATCTTCTATCCATTTAGGGAAATAATCCATCAACACCAACAGAAATCTTAGCCCCCCCCCCCCCCTCAGTTGAAGGGTGAAGTGGTCCGACGATATCCATCGACCATCTCATAAACGGATATGGGGAAGAGATAGATGACAGTTGTTCGGCAGGCTAGTGAATGAATGGGGCGTGATTTTGGCATTGCTCACACCTCCGCGCATACACCTCGCATTCCTTTACTATAGTCAGCCAGAAATATCATAACCGTTTGATTTTCAGAACTAGAGTCCTTCCCAGCGAATGCGACCCGCAAAAACCTTCATGAACTTCCGTTATGATGGTTAATGCTTCTTCAGGTCCTACGCACACAAGGTAAGGCCCAGTGACACTGCGTTTGTAGAGGAGTCCGTCGACCATACAAAACCGCGCACTTCTCACTTTTAGCTTTCTCGCCTGCCACTTGTCATGTGGCGTCTTTCCTGTTGTAATATACGCTTCGATAAGTGTTCTCCAATCTTGGTTTTCCTCGCCCAAATCTCTTGGTGCTTGCTCATCGGCTTCGTCAGCTTACTTTACCTTAAGTGAGTCGTCGACACTTGAATCGAGAAGGGAGCCATCAAATCCTGTGTTTCTTGCAGGTACTTGCTCGGTGTCAAGCCGACTGCTCACATAATCTCCTTTTTCATTGGTGGCGCCACCCGGTTCGATGTCATCGTCCTCTTGGTCGACTTCTTCATTGTCCGTTTGACCCACCACATCTTGAACATCGTCATTCAAACCAGCATCAGGGTTGGGCTCATCGCTAGTTGGGGTGAGGTTCCCTTCGGTGACCTGGTCGAGATCGTGGATAGCTCCCGCTGGTTCATTCGTAGGAGATTGTTGAGAGCGCCTTTTCATTGATCGCGTTTGTATCGTCATGGTTTTCCCTGCAACAGCTATGCTTGGTGCTTCGATAGTCTCTACTATTATCATCCTTCGCAGTATAGGGTCGGATGTCGATGCCAGCGCAGCCAACGCATCCGCCAAAGTATTCTCACCTTGTAGGACTCTCGTCAATTTGAATCGGTCGAATTGACTTATGAGCCCTTGAACGACTTCTAGGTAAGCTCCCATTCTATCGTCTTTCGCCTCGTATTCTCCGCTGATCTGACTTGCTACGAATTGAGAGTCACTTTGAGCTTGGAGGTCTTTAACCCCAATTCCCAAAGCTAATCTTAAGCCGGCAATGAGCGCTTCATACTCTGACTCATTGTTTGAAGCATTGAACGTGAGTCTGTACGACTACGATCACTTCTCCCGTTGGGGATTCTAGTCGCACCTCGACTCCGGATCCTGATCGCGTGGACGAGCCGTTGACTTGAAGCCCCCAAACCTGCTGGGATGGCGATCCCTCCTGGACCCCAATTGGTAGCTCGACAATGAAATCTGCTAGCACCTGCAATTTTGCGCTTAACCTGTTTCAGTACTCGATGTCATACTCACTCAATTCTATGGTCCATTTGACCATCCTTCCGGATTGGTTCAAACCATGAAGAATTGTTCGCATTGACTGTGTCGTCATCACCACAATCGAGTGAGACTGGAAATACGAGCGTAGCTTCCTTGCTGAAACTATTACAGCAAGAGCTAATTTTTCGGCCATCGTGTATCTCGTCCCAGGAGAAACTAAACTTTTGCTAACGTAAAAGACATGTCTTTGATTAGTTTGATCCTCTATGATTAGTACCCCCCTCACTGCGATAGGAGACACTGCTATATACAAGTATAAGGTTTCTCCCTGCACGGGTTTCGCCAACACCGGCGGGTTGGCGAGATAGTTCTTCAGCTTGGAGAACGCATTCTCGCATTGGTCATCCCAAAGAAAACGCTTATTCCCCTTCAAGAGTTGGAAGAATGGCAGGCATTTGTGGGTTGACCGCGAAATGAATCTGTTTAGAGCAGCGATCCTTCCCGTCAAGCGTTGGAATTCCTTTAGCGTCTTTGGTGACGGCATCGAGAGAACTCATGTTATCTGGTTCGGGTTGGCCTTGATACCCCTCTCGGTTACGAGATAGCCTAAACATTCTCCGAAAGTAAATGCGAACGTGCATTTCTCTGGATTCAGCTTCATTCCAAATTGATTAAGGGTCTCTAAGCATNCATGTCATCGACGTAAACCTCCATGGTTTCACCAAGTTGAGATGAGAACATCTTATTCACCAGTCTTTGATATGTCGCTCCGACATTCTTCAATCCGAAGGGCATAACCTTGTAGCAGTAGATTCCCCTATCAGTTATGAAGGAAGTCTTCTCTTGGTCTTCCAGATTCATTAGAATCTGGTTATATCCAAAGAAGGCATCCATGAAGGAGAGTAATTGATTTCCCGCTGTCGCTTCTACCAACCGCTCGATGTGAGGGAGTGGAAAACTATCTTTTGGGCAGAACTTGTTAAGATCTGTGAAATCGACACAAATCCTCCATTTCCCATTCTTATTTTTCACCACCACGAGATTCGCTAACCACTCAGGGTAGTGTACTTCTCTTATCGATCCGTTCGCCAGAAGTTTTGACACTTCGTCGTTCACGGCCTAGGACTTCTCAGGACCAAGCTTCCGCCTTTTTGTTTTATCGGTTTGAAAGCTGCATCAACATTCAACTGATGTGAGATCACATCGAGACTTATTCCCGGCATATCGCTGGTTTTCCATGCAAAGGTTTGCTTATTTTGCCGCATAAATCGAATCAGCTCGCGCCTCAGCTCCCCCTTTAGTTGGGATCCTATGACTACGCACTTCTCTGGATCTTGTGGGTTGAGAGGAATCTTTGTGGTATGTTTTTGCGGATCTTTCTCTTTGTTGTCCTCCGGGTTTGAGATTATTTGATCATCGCCGAACTTCGGACTCAGATTTTCTTCTTCGGAAGAACAATCTGAGCCCTTTAGCTGCTATCAAACCCTGGACTTGATGCTAGCCATGTAGCATATTCGGGAGTTCTTCTGACTTCTGTGGAGCACTCCTACACCACCTTTGCTTGGGAACTTCACGCATTGGTGATACATGGACGGAACTGCCTTCATTTCGTGGAGCCAAGGGGTTCCCAAAATGAGATTGTAAGCTGCCGGTCGATCCACTACGGTAAACTCAACGAGCTTATGGACCCCTTGTGTAGACACTGGAAGTCTTATAATGCCGAGCGACATTTTCGTCGTTCCGCTAAATCCTGTTAAGGGAGTCGGTGTACCCCTTACTTCTGAACTGTCGAGTCTCATTCGTTTGAGCGTCTCTAGGAACATAATATTGACGGTGCTTCTGGTATCCATCAAAACTCGCAATACCTCGCAGTTTGTTCCGACATCGAGTTCGACGACTATAACGTCATTGTGTGGTAAGTCTAGGTGAGAGGCGTCTTGTTCAGTAAAGCTTATCTCACTTCCGGGATCCAGAGTGTGTCTTGCTTTGCTAAATTCTATTTTTCTCACATATGACTTCACCGAAGAAACTGATTCTCGGTAATGCCTTGATCCCCCCATGATGAAGTCTATGCGCTTATTTTGAGGAGCCTTTGCGGTTCTTCCTCGTTCGGGACTCCGAGCCCTTTTCCCCGCAGGGGCCTCTATGTTCTCCTCTGGGGCTTCCATCTCACGAACTATTACTTCAAGGTCGATTCCTCCTTTCAGCTCTCCTTTGGCGAACTTCTTACTGAGGAAATTCTTTAACTTGAAACACTCGTGCGTGGCGTGTCCATTGCACTTGTGTAACTCGCAGTAAGAATCCGGGTTTCGTCCCAGCATGCGCAGTCCGTCTTTGCTCTCCTGCTTTCGCCCCCCTTTCTCCATATTGTACGAGTGAAAGCCTTTAGATCCTCCTCAGAATTCTTTGCCCTCCTTTTTCTCGAACTTTTTCGGCAAGAATGTAGGTTCGGAAGCTCCTTTTACAGCCTTAAACTTCTTGGAAAGAGCAACCTTAACCTCTTCGGTAATCATCCAGTTCACGAAGCGATGAAGTGCGTCCTCAATCGTTTCCAGCTTGTGGATTTTCAAGTCGAAACGGAAAGGTGACTCATGCCAGAGCCCGTGTTTGAGTGCAGCAAGTGATGTCGACTCACTTACACCGGACACCTTTGCTTTGACGGCCTTGAACCGCTCAATAAAACTTCTAAGTGATTCATTTGGACCTTGATTTAAAGTCCAGAGGTCGGCATCCGAGGTTCCTTGGTCCATGAAAATGGAATAGTGCTTCAGGAATGCCGTCGATAATTGTCTGAAATTGTCAATCGAATCCCCCTCGAGATGGGAAAACCATTCGAGAGCTGATCCTGTCAGGTTTTCGACAAAGAGTCTGCAGTACCCTGCATCTTTCTCCTCTTCGCTGAAATGTGCTCGGGTGGCGGCAATCCTGAAGGCTGTCATGTGCGCCTTTGGGTTTGACTTCCCTTTGTAAATAGGGAGTCTCAGCTTGCCGGTGTCTCTTAACCGCGCATTCGCAATACGTGTAGTGAAAGGAGTCCTCTCTGTCTCCACAATCACAAGATCAATCTCCAGGGCCGCGCTGGCGACTCGGTGGACCTTTGATGTCACCGCGAGAAGTTCAGCATTCGCCTTATCAACAGATCTTTGGAGCGCATCGTACTCGCGATCTCTTTGTCCATGCGAGCCCCTTCCTAGGTTATCGTCCTCCATCCTTACAGAGCTTGGAGTATGCAGCTCTCCAGTGTCTCCCAGAGTTCTTTGGTTTCCAGCTCTCTGATTCGCATCTAGCGAATCGTCGCTTCGCCAGTTCGGACCTGTAGAGGCATCAACTCATCGGTTCAGATCGACAGGATTTCCAGCTCCCCAGTTCGGACCAGTAGGGGCATCAGCTCTCCGGTTCAGATCAGCAGGATTGTTGGCTCCTCGGTTCGGACCCGTAGGAGCGTCAGCTCTACGGTTCGGATCAGCAGGATTGCCGGCTCCCCGGTTTGGACCCGTAGGGGGGGTCAGCTCTCCAGTTCGGATCAGCAGGATTTCCAGCTCCCCAATTCGGACCCGCAGGGGCGTCAGCTCTCCGGTTCGGATCAGCAGGATTGCCAGCTCCCCAGTTCGGACCCGTAAGGGCGTCAGCTCTCCATTTTGGATCAGCAGGATTGCCAGCTCCCCAGTTCAGACCGGTAGGGGTGTCAGCTCTCCGGTTCGGATCAGCAGGATTGCCAGCTCTCCGATTCGGGTTTGGTGAATTGTCAGCTCTCCGGTTCTCATCCAGATTATTGGTACCTCCGTTCCCACCATCTCCTGGGTTCACCGGGGTCAAGACCATCGGTTCGGTTCTCCCAATCGGGCTCGTTAAGGCTCCTAGGCGAACCTCTAGATCGGACTGGACATTCATGAGGGTCACGAGTCGGGTTCTCACGTGCTCTTCGTGGCTATTAAAACGAGCGATGAGCGCATCACTTGATTCTTTCTGCTTTTTAGCAGATTCCACCAGCATCAGCTTCAGCTCCGCCAGGGAATCCTGATTCACCACCGAGGCTACCTGGTTGGCTGCATCAGCATGCTGACTTCCGATTTGAGAATCTGATGGTGTCTCCATTCTTTTTCTGGGCAGAGTTAGTGTTCTTCAGCGAATTCGCCGGAGTTTTTATCTTCTTTCTCCACAGTCGGCGCAAAAATGTGAGAGCTGAATCTCTCACACCAAAATTATCGAAAATTTGCAGAAAGTTTGATGAAAATATGTGTTTATTGATGTGTTTTTCTCTGAATTACAATTTCTTAGAATTTTACCAATGAAAATCAGAACTCCTAAACATAGGTACTACCCCCTCTATTTATAGCCTAACCCGCATTTTGTGCCCTCTTAATGGCATTTATTGCAGAGATTCTCTTTTGAACTTCCTACGTAACTGCCGATTTTGCCATAAATGCGGCGCGATTCGCGGAGGTGGGTGTGTTGACTGCTTCTGTCTGCGCCGAAGCTCCTCTCTTCACCAGCACATTCGTCAGCACATTCACCAGCACATTCATCAGCACATTTCGTCAGCATATTCGTCAGCACATTCGTCAGAACATTTCGCTAGCTCACCTTAGTCAGCACATTCGTCAGCACATTTCGCCAGCTCACCTAAGTCAGCACATCCCATATGGGCTTACTTTTCCATAATGGGCTTGGGAGGCCCAATTACTCATCGGACTGGGTTAACTTCCGGAAACCCGACCCGAGGGAATTTATACTCCCACAACAGCGGGAGTTCCTCTCATGCTAAATGTGATAGATAGTCGATTGGAGAGTAAGCTTGAGCAAGATGGAATCGATAAGTGGGAGCGCACGTCGGGTGAGTGAAGTAATAGTCCTGTGATAAGGACCGAAGCAGGAGCGGTGTAATAACGTACTTCATAACATGATTTTTTTGTTACATTTATCTTTGGACCACAACGGGTATAACAAAAAATATATAGTAAATATTTTTATTTAAAGTCAAAAATTTAATTTAATTTATAAACTTGATAATAAATTTAACTTTTAAAACTTTAACATGATAAAAATAGAATATAGTTTAAATTTATAATGATTAAAACTGTTTGTTAATAATATTTTAAATTTTCATTATATAATAGATTTAAACTATATCATAGATTTAAATTTAAAATATCAACAACAACTTAAAAAAATATATATAATAATAATATTTTGTTATTGAACTTATCTCATGCATAGCAAGAGACATCATCTAGTGTACAACAAAAAAACAATCAAATCAAGAAACAAACCAAAACTCTCAAATTTCGACTAAGTAGAGTAAACATTTGTCTTTGAAGTCTTTTCCACTAATTTAAGTTTAATGAAAAAATAAAAACCAACCACAATTGGTTTATAGTATATTATTAAAAGGATCAATCCTAAGAGATTCGGATGAAACATTGGTATGAATCCATGATATCATTAATAAGGATGACACGTGTCGAAAGATGGGATGCGAAGTTTGTTAGGCGTTTTGACGGCTCTAACGACCATAACATAGGAAAACAAAGTCGTTAAAATTCTTATATACATGTGTTGTTGCATCTTATTCTTTAGATTGGATCATTTGTACTCTCTCTCTCTCTTTCTTTCCTCTAGTTTTTGTAATTCTCTTGTTCATCAGACTCAATTTGTTTTAGAGTTTCATTGGAAGTTCTATATGATTGAGTAAGAGGTTGTTACTTGTTGAGTAATTGATCTCTATTCATTGGATATACAATTCGATTGTATCAAAGGTATCTGATTCTCACGATCTCTAGATTTTTTACTTTTAAAATGGCGGAAACGAGATCACAAACTGCGAGAAAGGAGAATTTGAATCGTGAAAACGAATTGGAATTAGAAGATCGTTTGTCGCATACGATGATGTTAGCGATGGAGGAGCATTATCTAAACCATAAGAAGCAGTTGTACATGATAGAATCTGGTGTAGATGTGGAAGTATCTGACAGTGATCCGGTGACAGAAGATTCAAGTCAAATTGCTCACATATCTGTTAATGTTGTGGCTGGAATAATTGATTATTGGACAATGAGAGTCCGAGGCACGTATGGGAAGAAGGTTCTTTTTGTCTTAATTGATTCTGGCTCTACTCACAATTTTGTAGACTGTCACATTGTTGCTAAACTTGGTTGTGAGATGGAATCAGCAGGCAATGCTAAAGTGACAGCAGCCAATGGTAGCAAACTGGATGTTCAAGGACGCGTCAAAAAATTTCAATGGAACTTTCAACAACATTCATTTTCTACAAATTGTATGGTCATTCCATTGGGTGGTTGTGGTATGGTCTTAAGGATTCAATGGTTACAAAACTTTGGGACCTATTACATGGGATTTTAAAACTTTGGTGATGTAGTTTAAAGTTCACATTTTAAAGGTGGTACTACAAGGATTGAAACATGGTTCAGTTAAGGAGTTAAAAGCCATTCGTTTGAACAAATTACAGGATGCTGATGCTCAGTTATCAATGATTTGTGCTTTCAATGTGCAGTCTGATGCAGATAGGCTTCAAGCTACTGACTCGACACTGGTTCTGAAGCACATGTACCTGAGATTACAAGGTTGCTTTCTACCTTTGCTGATATTTTTGAAGTTCCTACTGAGTTACCTCATTTCAGACGACATCACAATCATAAGATTCAGTTAGTAGAAGGGGCTAATCCAGTCAATCAACGTCCTTACCATTATGCTACATACCAGAAGAATGAGATGGATAAAATGGTACAAGAAATGTTGGATGGGGGTACAATTCAACCTAGTTCTAGTGCATTTGCTTCACTTGTGGTTCTAGTGAAGAAGAAAGATGGAACTTGGAGGCTTTGTGTGGATTATAGAGGAGATAATAATATCACAATTAAAGACAGATTTCCTATACCATTAATTGAAGATCTTATGGATGAATTGGGAGGATCTAGAGTGTACTCAAAGATTGATCTCAGGGCAGGCTATCATCAGGTTCGTATGGAACTAGAGGATATACATAAGACAGCTTTCAAGACTCACAATGGCCATTATGAATACATGGTTATGTCATTTGGGTTGACAAATGCTCCTGCAACATTTCAAGGCTTGATGAATTCAGTTTTCAAAGATTTGTTGAGGAAGTGTGTTCTTATATTCTTTGATGATATTTTGATCTATAGTTCATCTGTTGTGGTTCATGTTCATCACTTAAAACAAGTGTTCCTTCTCAAGTGTCAACACAAATTATATGCCAAAATGAGTAAGTGTGCATTTGGAGTTTCTAAAGTGGAGTATTTGGGTCATTTTATAGAGGCGGAGGGTGTTTCAATTGATCCTTCAAAGATAAAGACTGTTACAGAGTGGCTTGTACCTCATAATGTTAAGCAACTACCAGGTTTCTTGGGTCTCACTGGTTATTAAAGGCATTTTGTCCAAAATTATGGGTCTATTGCTCGTCCCTTGACATCATTAACTAAGAAGGATTCTTTTGTTTGGACTGCTGAAGCTCAAGATGGATTTGATACACTCAAGCAAGATTTATGTTCAGTACCAGTTTTGGCATTACCTCTCTTTGATCAACCATTTGTGTTGGAGATAGACGCTTGTGGTCATGATATAATGGTTGTTTTAATGCAGCATGGACACCTTTTAGCTTACATCAGCCGTCATTTGAAGGATAGACAATTACACTTGTCAATTTATGAAAAAGAATTGATACTTGTCGTTTTTGCTGTGCAGAAGTGGCGTCATTACCTATTGAACAATCATTTCATCATTAAAACGGATCAAAGGAGCTTGAAGTATCTTCTTGAACAGCCTTTAAATACACCTATCCAGCAACAATGGTTGCCTAAACTTCTGGAATTTGATTACGAGATTCAATACAAACAAGGCAAGTATAATTTGGTTGTTGATGCCTTATCCGAAGTTGAAGGGTCTGAAATTTTACATATGGCAATGTTTGTGTTAAACTGTGACTTGATGCAGAGAATTTAGGAAGGTTATCTTCAAAATACTGCTGTTAAAGATATCATTGATGTTCTAATGGGTAAACCAAATGGTAAAAAGCATTACAGTTTGGTCCACCGTGCTCTAAGGAGGAAGACTAAGATTGTGGTTCCTAAAGATTCTTAACTGAGAAACGATATACTTCATTGGTTACATTGTTTTGGAGTTGGTGGGCATTATGGTCATGATGCAACTATGCAGAGGATAAAAGGTCTGTTTTATTGGAAAGGGATGAGTACAGATATTCAGGCTTACATTCGAAGTTGCACAGTTTGTCAACAATGTAAGTATGATACGACAGTTTATCCAGGCTTGTTACAACCTCTGGCTATTCCTGAGACAATTTGGACTGACTTATCCATGGATTTCATTGATGGATTGCCTTTTTCTTTTGGTAAATATGTGATTTTGGTTGTTGTTAACAGATTGAGTAAGGTAGCTCATTTCATTGCCTTCTAATCCATACTCAGCTCTATCTGTTGCTCAGGCTTATCTGGACAATGTTTTCACATTACATGGATTTCCAAGATCCATTGTGAGTGACAGAGATTCAGTATTCTTGAGTGAATTTTGGCGTGAACTGTTTTTCTTACAGGGTACTTCTCTTCACAACTTTACTGCGTATCATCCTCATAGTGATGGGTAAGCAGAGGTGGTGAATAGGTGTGTAGAAACGTATTTGAGGTGTATGTGTTCTGCTAAACCACATTTATGGAGTAGGTGGCTGCCTTTGCCTGAATTTTGGTATAACACCTATATCCATACATCTACCAAGATGACACCATATGAGGTTGTTTATGGTCAGTTACCACCACACCATTTTCCATACTTGCCTGGTGAATCTCGGGTGGATATTACAAGAACGGGAGGATATGATCTTGCTTTTGAAATTTCATTTGTTGAGGACACAACATAGGATGAAGCAGATTGCAGATGCTCATAGAAGTGAGAGGGAATTTAACATTGGTGGTTGTGTTTATGTCAAGTTGCAGCCTTATCGTCAAGGGTCTGTGGTATTGCGACTTAATCATAAACTTGCTCCAAAATACTATGGTCCTTTCAAGATAGTGGATAAGTGTGGTCAAGTTGCTTACAAGTTGGAGTTACCTAGTTCTTTTACCATACACCCGGTTTTTCATGTCTCGCAGTTGAAGCAGGTTGTTGGTAATGTGTTGGTGTCCACTTAATTACCTTATGTGCACACTGAGGTGGTGACCTTGAAGCCGGAATCAATTTTTCAGAGGTCCTCAAGGCAAGACCGCGACTCAAGTGCTTGTGAAGTGGGAAAATCAAGTTGTTGAAGAAGCCACTTGGGAGTGCTATGTTGATCTCTTACAGAAGTTTCCTGGTTTTGATGAACCTTGAGGTCAAGGTTCTGTAGAGAGGGAAGATTTGATATCGTTAATAAGGATGACACGTGTCGAAAGATGGGATGCGAAATTTGTTAGGCGTTTTAACGGCTCTAACGACCATAACAGAAGAAAACAGAATCGTTGAAATGCTTATATACATGTGTTGTTGCATCTTATTCTTTAAATTGAATCATTTGTACTCTCTCTCTCTCTTTCTTTCTTCTAGTTGTTGTAATTCTTTTGTTCCCTCAAATTGTTTTAGTGTTTCATTGGAAGTTATACGATTGAGTAAGAGGTGATTATTTGCTGAGTAATTGGTTTCTAGTCATTGGATATACCATTCGATTGTATCAATTCACAAAAATATATCTATAAATCATCTAATACACGAACTACATCTATAGATTATTGTTTGCGATTTTACAAAATTTCAGGATGGATTCCTTTATTTATTCATGTAGTTAAAAAATAATAATTTAATTGATAATATAAATTTATTACAGATTGACATTTTTTTGTCAACTTTGTATATTTGATAAATATAAGTAAAAGATATGAAGTAACCAAAAAAATAAAAAAATCTTTAACAAAAAAAAAAATACATAAAAGATGTGACATAATTTTTATTCTTTCTTACCTAAGATCATTGCCTATCCGCAAGCTGAGGCTTTGCTGCTATAATCCGAGAACGAGAAGAAGAAGAAAGATCTTTATTCTTGTAATCTGAAACTAAATGTTGACCAAAATCTGATGATCTCTGATCAAACATATCCATTACTACAGGTGGGTTGTACTCTGATCTAGTTCGACGGTGAGATGATCCTTGTAATGACGAAGAATCTTCTTGTCCCGCCATTAGTGGTCGATAGCTTCGGCTAGATCCTACAGACACGGATCGATACATCTGATGTTGAGGCTTATGATCTTTCTTGATAACATGAATCAGATATGGAATCAACCCCTCCATTATAAATTCTCTGTTTCTTTATAGAAGAAATATCTAACAGAAACCCAATATATATATTATGTGGCATAAGAAGACAGATCGAAGTTGTCTTTGTCTAAAGTTGACTACTATTGGTTCAAAATTTGGATAAAGATTGACCCAAAATTTGTTACAGTATTGACTTTAGTAGAAACAATGGGCCAGATTAACGAGAGACGACGATGGATTTGTTAGATCCGATAACAGGCGTGTAGTTTTCTTTTAACGTCACTCAAACTCAAAGATGACTTGTCCCAACTACTAATCTCTCAAGTTCTATCTGAACACACGAACACAACGTGCCTGGCTCCCTAGAATTGACCAAGGGTTCTTGATCTTGACCTTAGCAACGACCAATGAGATCTTTGCAATTGAAAGTGGATATATCGACAGAGATTGTTTTGTTTAGGTTCAAGATTGGATTGGAATTGATCGATTGAGCTGAGAGAAGGAAGTAGGAGATATAAGAGTAACCGAGTCAGTGTCACATAGCAACCTTATCCGCAATATGATGAGGAAAAAATGCGAAGTTTTTCAAGAATTGACAAAAAAAAGGTTTTGAAGAGTGACTTTCAAGATATTACAAACCATTAATCTTTGTCTCTTCAGGAAATAGGTCTAGCCCTAAAGTTATAGATGCAGATCTTCAATATCTGTAAGTTCCATAGTTCCAGGAGTCCTTTTGTTACCTGGTTGGTTCACCACTAGCTGCCCACAAGCGCCACTAATATCCTGTCCCATTTCTTTGCGAATTGTGGTTCGAATGTTGTACATTTCCCTCAGGATTTTCTGGAAGCTTGATACACTTTGTATGCTGCTGGTTTTGAATTGGCTTGTGGATCCAATTGGATTAAATGGTATCAAATTTATGACCTGTTCACAGAGTTTCCATTAAAAAAGTATCATCACATAATTGCAGAAACTTTTAAGAGCGATAAAGAATTGAAGATTTTACCACTTCAAACGTCTTGAGCAATTCGCCAAGTAGATGAGCGTGCTGCTCTTGATCATTAACTCCATCAAGCATAATGTACTCAATGAATATCTTTTGATGACTGTTATATCCAAAGACAATGCAACACTATGTTATGATTGTTAATTTAACTCCACGGACTGTTTCAGAGGGAGGACATATGATCTACCTGTTCTTTTGGAAAGTTTGAAGTGCATCCATAAGCTTTTGAAGAGGAAATGCTTTAGCTGCTGGCATGATTTGGCAGCGGATTTCTTGTACAGGCGCATGAAGAGATACTGCTAAACTTATACCTGGTAGATCATTGTGTAGCTTGCTAATTGCGTGAACAATTCCCACCTATGCACATAGACATTAGCATCTAGGACTCATCATCTAGAATAGCATAAAGGACAGGAAACGAAAAGAAGAAAGAAAATCATATTCCCTGAAAACAAAAATTTAATAGTAGCCAGCTAAACCACGTAAGCCGACAGTTGTTTTGGAAGCTGCAAACTGCAAGGTATAATGATTGATGTTTATCACTTCCCTATTTCAAATTGACACACTCTCCATATTCTATAATCTGAAGGAATCCTACCAAATATAATTAATATCTTTCTCTGTTTTACGAATGCTTTAAGGTATCTTCCTCAGTACTTACAGTTGATATGGTAATTCTTTTAGGTGAAAGCTGAAATGGCTGGTTTAACATGACACGGACAGCTTCAACAACAGCATTGTAATTATTTAAAGGTTCTCCCATTCCCTGATCACAATCATCAAACCAAGGCAACAACTAGTGAATAAACTTTATTAATGCAGAAGGTATGAAAGACAAACCTTAACAAATAACCATAAGGCAAGGTGCACATCGAGTTTATGAAAAGATTCACAGCCAAAAAGAAACCTAAGGAACTTCTATATATAAAATGCATTAGCAAAAACAGTATACCATGAAAACAATGTTGCGTATTTCGGATAGGCGAGAGGCGTGAACAAGCTGCTCCACGATTTCTCCAGATGTTAAGTTGCTTTTGAATCCCATGCTACCAGTTGCACAGAATGTGCAACCCATTTTGCAACCAACCTATTGATAAATACTTATATCAGATGTCCTTTACCACTGCACAGTGATTCAATGACACTGAGATAAAATTAATACCTGAGATGAAATACACAATGTCGATCTTAGACCTCCGGGACGTGGTTTACCTCCACACATCCCCAACCGAGTATCATATCGCATTACCACAGCTTCCACAAATGCTCCATTCTTGAATATCAAAACCAAAAAACATGATTCAATATCAGTGCAACAGATAAAGCAATGTGCTGTAATCACAGAGTTAGACCATTAAATTAAAAACCATGGGAATTCCTAAGGATTTTTTAAAATGTATACTTTTAATATACTTTCTCTATACAATCAATCAATGACTAGCCTCTATCAACTAGACCTTATTATCAGGTTCTTACACTAAACCAACATGAACAGCGTAAAATCGAAGAAACAGAGAAGAATGGAGGGAAACCTGGAGCTTGATGAGGAGTTTAGAGGTGGTGCCATCAGAGGAATGGAAGAGAGAGTGAAGAGACGAAGTGAGAGTCTTGAATTTGGAATGGAGGATAGAGTATGCGGCAGAGGGCAATGAAGGAATCTCGTCCCAAACGCAATCAGGATTCTGAATTACATACTTCCAGATAGGAATCACAAATTTAGGGTTTATTCCTGCTGACTCGAACTCCGATTTGATTTCCGAAGCGTCGAAAACCGATCTCAACTTCATCGATCTTACTCGAAACTCTCACCTTGCCGTCGCCGGATACAAGTCGCCTCGCCGATTTTAAAGCCCTAAGCAAACGCTCAGACTCCTTCGCCGCAAATTTCAATGCCACGAAAATCAATGAAGACGTTAAACCCGGATAGGTTTTTGTGTAATCTAAACCGGTTTGGTTTTAGTAAATAGATCAAAAACACTTTTGCTTAACCGAGCCGGTTATGAATTCCCAAATTCACTAGACCTGATCGCTGACGGTGATAAGGCGACATCAGCTGCTCGATCTCTGATCGGATCGATTCGAATCGTCGATCATGAGAGGCGCTAGACCCGAAGACGTCCACACGAATCCAGCAACGCCAATCGCGGGACAGCCCACACCGACGTACCCCACTGGTGGAGGCGGACGGAAGAAAGGCGTGGGCGTGAGGTCATGGCTGGTGCTTTACTCATCAGGGCAGGCGCAGATGATGGAAGCCGGAAAACACACCATCATGCGGCGAACGGGATTACCTGCACGTGATCTTCGGATTCTCGATCCACTGCTCTCGTATCCATCTACTGTTCTGGGTCGAGAGAGAGCTATTGTCATCAATCTGGAGCATATCAAGGCAATCATCACCGCTCAAGAGGTTTTACTGCTTAATTCCAAAGATCCTTCAGTGTCACCCTTTATCGATGAGTTGCAGAGGCGTATTTTGTGCCACTATCAAGCCACTAAATCTCAGGTAACTGTAGGAATTAGGTAATTAAGGTTTTCATTGTACTATTGGATAATTAATGTCGTCCTAAGATATAGTTGATGGTTTGATTTCTCAATTATACGGAGATGACGATTGTCAAATTTAGCTGGTAATCATTCTCTGATATCTATGTATGCTTTGTGTAAAGGAAGAAGAGAACTATGAGGGAGAGACTCAAACGAGGATTGACTCCTCCGTAGGAGAAGCTGGAACGCCAAAATTGTTTGGGGATCAAGAGAATGAAGCCAAGAAAGATGCCAAGCAAACTTTTGAGAATCAAGATGGATCGAAGGTTCTTCCTTTTGAGTTTGTTGCTTTGGAAGCTTGTCTTGAATCTGCCTCCACCAGTTTGGAACATGAGGTACATACTTATGTTAAGACTAATACACAAAGCATTTTGCTTCTCTTTTGTGGTTTTTTATTCATTCTTCTTTTAATGTAGGCCTTAAGATTGGAGTTAGAGGCTCATCCCGCGTTGGACAAGCTTACTTCTAAGATCAGTACTCTCAACTTGGATCGTGTTCGACAGATTAAAAGCAGACTGGTTGCAATAACAGGACGTGTTCAGAAGGTGTTATGATTCAGATTTTCCATTGCTCCCTTCATCATATGATCAAAATAATAATGTGGTCCTCTAAGTTTATGAACCATTTTGCATACTCTTAAAGTCTATACATTTCTTTCTCTAGGTTAGGGACGAACTAGAGCATCTGCTAGACGATGATGAAGATATGGCTGAAATGTACCTTACAGAGAAGCTAGCTCAGAAACTTGAGAATTCATCAAATTCCTCAATGAATGAGAGTGATACTGTAGAGGTTGATTTCCCTCAAGGAGATGAGGATGACAGGCATGTACCCACTTTCTAAACATAATATTTTTGATTGTCTGATCTAAGTTTTTGTTTTTTTTGTTAACCATAATGTACCACTACCAGGCTTCCTCCTGAATTTGCATCGGAGGCTAACAGGGATGAAACCTATGATGCTCACGATCTTCTTATGAGTGCTCACAGTGCGCTTAGCAGAAATAGCCGTGGGACTCATACAAGCTCAACTCGGAGTGCCATGAGCAACAAATTTGACGTCGAAGAGCTTGAAATGCTTTTGGAAGCATATTTTGTGCAAATTGATGGTATATTGAACAAACTATCAACAGTAAGTAAAAAAAAACATATATAGTTTGATAAATAACTTATTAGACAGTATATTGGTACTCACTGTGCTGTGTTGTTTTGATGAAAGCTAAGGGAATATGTGGATGACACAGAGGACTACATCAACATAATGCTAGATGACAAACAGAATCATCTACTGCAAATGGGAGTGATGCTAACAACAGCTACACTTGTGATGAGTGCCTTCATAGCAGTAGCTGGTGTGTTTGGTATGAATATTAAAATAGAGCTATTCAAAGATGAGAAAGGTGGTCCAAGGAAATTCCTTTGGACAGTGATTGGAGGCGCTCTTGGAAGTCTATTCCTCTATGTTGGTGCTATTGGCTGGTGTAAATACAAGCGCTTGCTTGAATGAGTGAAGAATGTTTATATGCTAATAAGACTTATATACAAAAATACAATATATATCCTTCCTTCTTGAGGATCTATTTACAGTTACATATTTCAATTAATATCAGAGCAATGACTTATTCAAAGCGACCAAAGATGAGATGAGATGAGATTGCAAAACTTGAAGCTTTGTTGGCTCCCTATACTTTTCTTTTCTTTTTGTAATTATCGCTCTATACTTTACATAATTAAATTCTTTGTTCAATGAAACTCCATTAAAAAAAGTAGCACTGATTCTATTCATATACTGGACTTGGATTTTAATATTATAGTGAATCAATCATGAACTAACAATCATGATATATCTTTTATCTATTATTTATTTTCAGAAACTATACATGCATATCCTGAATTACAGAACAGAAACGATTGTAAAATCTGAGATTAGAAAAGGGTTCGTTTGCCAGGACGATCAGCGACCTTCAAGGTCTTGTCGATGAGATCTCTAGTCTTCTTACGACGGATCGCAACTCGGACGCTTGAGCTTTTATCCATTTTTATGTAAGGTTTCTTCTTCTTCCTCAACAAGCCAACCTTTGACTTTATCGTCTCCATCAAGCTCTCTAACTGTAAACCCATTGTTTCTCTGTAGAAACCTAATTAACAAGCAAACAAGAAGTTAAAAATTTATAGACGCAAGCAACTCTTCACACATACTTTGTTTGTGTTTGATCTTTACTCTAAAAAACGTTACGATTCGAGGTCTTATGTGTTTATGCAAAACCCATGTGGGAAATAGGGCTTTGAATTTAAGATATTTACGAGATTTTGCCACTAGCTGCCCTCTTTGACTTTTATAACATTTAATTTTAGTCAACTACTGCATATTTGCATTTGTCAACAATTACATTCATATTCATATGTGATACACATAGCTTTTTATGAATACATTTTTGTTTGGATTACAGCTTCTAGGTTACAGCCCGTGCTTGAATCTACGAGTTTTTAATCATGCAAATCAGAAAACACTAAATCTATGTTTCCAGCAACATTAAATTAGCCACGAGAACAGGCTAGCTGGAAGTCACACCCAAAAAAAAAAAAGCGTTTGTGCTGTTGGTGTATGATGGTCGTCTCAAGTGGGTGTTTTATACGACTAAAATATTTTCACTGTTAAGTGTTAACCTATTTTACAAATGGGAATGCAAAATCAACTACTTAATTTTATAAAGAAATATTTAACCAACTACATAATTAAAAACTACGCCATATATTAAAAATGTTTTAACAAAAAAAAAAAACTAAACAATGTTGTTTTTTTATCAAGAAAGTCTGACACGGAAATATAATATTTAATGTCATTCTTCTTTGTATGTCATTTTATTCTAGTGAAGTAATTGACTAGTACTCTCATGACTAGTTTTGAGGCCAAATATATTAAACATGAATTTACGACCCGTTTTTATTTTAAAAAATTTAGTTCAAGAATCGGCCAACTTTTTCATTTTAGATTGTAACCTTTAAAATCTAAATACTCCCTCTATTTTTCAATATAATATGTTTGAGATTTTCACAATGTATTAAGAAAATAATTAATGTGTCATCTTAATTGTAACATTTTCTCTCAAACTATTTTTTCACAATTTTAAGCCAATAACAAAATTAAAAATTTGATTTTTTCGGTCAACATTAATAACAAATTTGCATTGAAATCGTACAACATCTTTTAATTTAAAACAAGAAAAAAAATCTAGAAAGTCTTCTAATAAAAAACAGATGAAATATGTTTTTAAGCATTTTTAATTAATTTTTAAGTATCACAAGAAAAATCCATTATTTTTAAATTTATTTCTTGATTGTACTATATTTTAAAGTAGATTTTGGTTTTTACATTTTTAAAAAATAACTATTTTTATAGCCAATTATGATTTTGCTCAAAAGATTCTCTATTTTTAGTAAATCTAGTTTTTCAAAGTATTTACCACTTTTCAAGCAAAAACCAAAAGCCATCTTTTGGGTGTTATACGTCTCTTTTTTTTCCTTTTTCAAAATAATTTTTATTTTTATGTCTTTTCATTTGACACAATTTCTTAATTGAAAATATGATTAATTTGTTAAAAATTTGATTTCATCTTGCATTGCCGTGCGCCAGTGAAAGTGTTGAACAACATGCTTATATTGACGTGGTTATGTGGTTGTGAGAACAACCATAGCAAAGACGTTGTATGTAGCAGAAAAATGTGAGTTACAATGGTAATCATGAATTGGGTAGGGATTTAAGGATGATGACAAAGTCTGATGAAGTATATTTGTGACATAATCATCAAATTTNTCACCAGAGATTTATTAGACAAACTTTCAACAAGATCTTGCCTAATGGAATTATTCGACACTAAGACACTCCTTAGTTCGACACCAATCAATCTCTATCCTATAATGAGACACAAACGTCTCTAATACAGATACAAGAATCAGAAAACTTAGCTCTTTATCCTAATTCTATCCTTGATCTAAAATACCTCGAGATTTAGAAGGTAACCCAGTGGTTTAAGTGTCTCACACACTCGATCTGCACCTTTTTCCAGAGACCGATCTTCAAT
>OVBE01004078.1:0-24985 GCA_900406425.1 Iberis pinnata | reverse complement strand
CCCTAAAACCTCAAAACCAAACCCTACCCCCTTCAAAAATAAACCCTAAACTCTATTCAGGGAACCGCTACCCAAAATTTTAAATTGTATATATACCCTTAAAATTTACTTTTTATGTTTGTGGTTTTTTTGTAACATTTGAGAGTGTGATATTCTTGGAACTTTTGGGAGTTTGTGGTGGTTTTGCAATTTAAAAACTTCTTTTTATGGTGTTAGAGGAATTCCTCATTCTTTCTTTTACTTCATATTAATTATTACACAATAATATTTCAAAAATGTCAATCAAGGAATCCAAGATATATATAGTTTACGTGTTCATACACAACTGAAGAAACTGATGGTTCGGTATTGCGAGATGAAAAACCTATGTTATTACTCTGTTCGTTTTCTGTATGATGGCAACCGTATAGCACCTAATCAAACTCCTGATTCAGTTTCCTTTCTCTCCTTCAACTTCTTAAAGTATTTAGGGATTTTAGCTTATTAATTGAGAAATGAAGGTTTAATTATTTGTGTTGTTTTTGTTATAAAGTTGATGATGGAGGATGGAGACGAAATTTGCGTGTTCATGGAGATGATCGGTGGCGGTCGTTGTGTCACCTGAATTTGTATAGCTGATTTTTTTTAATGCAGAATTTGGGATTGTATCGCTGATATTTATTTAAATGCATGCTTATTTTCGTTTACGGATGGTTATTTAATTTATATTGCAAACCTTTTTCCCATTATATTGCAAATGTGCAAAAGCCTAAGTTATTGTTTATCATTCGGATGGGTTATTATTGTTTAGTAATAAACATAATGGCTAAGTGATTTTTATTGGATGCACAAAAAAAAGTTATTCTTATTGTGTGCCTGAGTTATAAAATTTAAAATATACGAAACGGCTGAGTTACATCAAGCTGGATGTTCTTTACAGGAAGATGTGTTTTTTCGTCTTTACTTTTATGACTTAGTTATTTTTCCAGTACAGCTGAGTTATGTTTACGACTAAGTTATGATTAAGGATGAGTTATGTTCAGTTTATGACTGAGTTTTTTTGTGGTTATAATGTTTGTGTTACGACTACGAGTGAGTAGTATTGAAATCGGATTGAATGCATACTGTTTGTGCGCATTTAATTAATATATGTATCCACTTTATAAAATCACAAGAGCTATTGAGATGTATGTTGAGAATTAATATACAATGTACTCTAAGTAACTCATTAAGAGTATTAACTCACTTATATACTATTTCGTAGTAAACAATAAACAATAATCCCTAAACCCTAAATGGGTTAAAGAGAGAACAATTATTATTTTTTAATACAAATGATATCTAAAATAAAGTTACCGAGGGTAAATGCAGCTACGATATTTTCTTACGCAACTATGATGTGATATTACGGATGAAATGATGTCTTATGACTACGTTACCGATGTCAAACGCAGCTAGGCAAATGATGATTTTAACTTCTTGTTTCGAAAGGGGGTTTCGCTTAACTAAATAGTCAAATGTAATCTAACTAACTCTTTTAAGAGTCTAATTAACTCATAAAATATAATATAAACCCTAAACACTAAACATTAAACCCTAACTCAGTCGTAACTTAGTCATAGCATAGTAAAAATCATAACCTAGTCATATTGTCTATAACATAACTATGACATAAGCATAAAAACCCAATTGTTTATTTAGATAACTCAGTTATCATGAAAACACATTAACTCAGATATTAGTCCTGTATAATACGGATAAGTATTGTCGCTTCAAATATCGAGAAATTTTCATAACCGAGATCAAACTGATACGGTTTACGACTTTACGTTACCTCTAGTAGGGTTTGCTTGTAAAAGTCACTAATCTGTACATGAATAAAGGTTTGATTGACGTTTTGTCATTTAGAATTTTTAAGTTTACTAAAGGGATCGCTTTATTAAATAAAAAAGGGTTTTTAAAAAATATCATTACGATTTCAGTTACCGAGGTAAGAATGACTCAGTCCTTATCAAGTTACCGACTTAAGGATAACTCTGTCCTTGTTACATTTCAGACGTACAAATACCTCAACTCTTATCAAGTTACTGAGTTAAGAGTAACTCAACCCTTGAGAATAACAAATATATTAGTCGTGTAATTCTCGCGTATCCTATCCAACGAACAGACTGAGTGATAAGGTTGTGAACTAAATTTTACGATACCGAACCATCCATTTATTGAGACTAAATGTAAGATAAATTTAGATTTAGATGAGACTTTGAATTTGGTTGAATTACTTTTTTATTATTAACTATAAATGTTATTGTGGTTTTGGGAAGCAATATGCATGCACAATAGTAATTAATGAGTACTGAATTATTAAATTAAAAGAACAAAGAACAAAACTTATAAATGGTTTAGTTATAGAATGTAGAAATCAAACAAAATTTGAAAAGTTAAAATCCCCAAGGTCTCAGAAAACTCTAATGAAGATAATCCATGGAACGATGAATCAGATTATGAAAACATTCCATCGACGAAGAAACCAAGAACAAATATGGACTTCTTGTCTGAAATACAAGATACCGAGTGTTGTTTCTTATATTACAGGTGGTTGGAGAAAGTTCTGCTTAGAAAATGGATTAAAAGTTAATTCTTTTCACAAGTTTAAACTTGTCTGAAACGGGACAAGACCTTTGCTATTATTGTGTTCTAACACCAATCAATTGGTGCTTGTTCTATCTTGACCTTGTCCCTTGATCAGAGCTTGAGCATTGGTGTTGAACCTTCTCTTCTTACAAACTCCAATGTAAAATACACTCCTGTCTTAAACCTATTTGCTACAAGAAAACTTCAATTTATCTTTCTATTTATTTCTCTGTTTCTTTATATTTCTCTTTACTTATTTACCTACTTGTCAGTCTCTTGGTGAGATCTATCTCCGCCTCGAAGATTTTGAGGAAGCCGTGAATTATCAGGTTACAACATGCGGGGATAAGAACATGTTGGGTTCGGCGTCTTCTGTTCAATGCATTCATCAATTCTTTGTTGAATGACCAACTTTAGTTCTCGCGTATCCTGTTCAACGAAAAGAGTGATAAGGTTGTGAACTTAATTTTGCATTACCGAATCATCAGTTTATTGAGACGTGTATGAACACATAAACTAAATTTATCTTGAATTCCCTGACTAACATTTGTAGACAATATTTTCTTAGTAATTAAGTTAAAGAATTAGACCAACGGTTATTTTGTTTAAATAAATATGGGTAAAAAAAATACAAAGTATACCTTCTGTTTCGATTCGGGTGTCGGTGATATCCTTGAGATACAAGATTCTGTAGTTGGATATATTTTAGAGAGCTAGATAGACTTCTATTGTGAATGTTACACTATGGGTAAACGTTAATTTATAGCCAAAACAAAGTTTAAGAGGCGGGGATACGCATGAATCGTGACTGTTGAATTTCATAACTCATGCACTCAATAAAAATAACTTAGTCATTTTGTTTATTATAAAACAATAATAAAAACCCAGCCGAATGATAACTGAGGCAAATGATGTCTTACTAGTAGTATTATGCAGCTATGAAGGGATAATATGTTTCCAAGGTCAAACCTTATGCTTATTACGACGCAGCTATTATGTCAGAGTATTAGGCAGTTACGAGGCATGTAATGATGCTTATTACGTTACCAAGGAAAAAATTTGAAATTGGTTACTTTACTCAGACATATAGAAAAGAAATCCCAGCATTTAGTAATATAACTCAGCCATAACGATAATTTTAAATTCCATAACTCATACATCCTGTGAAAATAACCCAGAAATACATTAACAATAACTCAGCCGTACTAAATTAATTTTGATTCGTCCGTCAATGGTAAATTGTAACTCAACCATTTAAAACCATAACTCATCTATGACGAGACGATAAAGTCAGTCTCTCTCTGCGTGTAATGATGCAGGAATACGAAAAATCATGGCTCTTCTATTTATTATATTAAAAATTATGGGAATTTGAAGCCACCATTATCTCTCTATTTATTTCTTTGTTTCTCGATTTATCTACAAACAAATTCTCAATCCCTCTTTATCTATCTCAAGTTGTAAAACCTGAACTGATTCGTTATCAAACGTATTACTCAGTCTTCTCCCAAAAACATTCAAATCCCACTCTTATTAATTTTATAACTCAGGCATTCAATAAAAAATAACATAGCCACCAAAATGAGACATCTTTACGGTATAATATAAGAATCAAAGTGTATAACATGAATGGATTCATTTTTTATTACCTTCCAATCTTTGAAATCTAATCCAAACACAAAATGGTTATACATGACTTCTCCCGACTCACTAAGTTTGCAGCAGGTGCGTTTCTTGGCACTGAAGACAAATAAAGAGATCAGATACAGGCAAAATCAATAAACCAGAGACATAAAAGAATGAAAAATGTGATCTTACATGCGAAATGAGAACCACTTTTGTCCACAATGATCTCAACTCTTCCATCTTTGGCCAAGAAAGAGAGAGCGAACAAATTCTCTACTGTCTGTGAAAATGATCTCCTGTTGAGTGCAAAATTCTCAAGCCTCACTCGCTTCTTTTGTCTTAAGATGTTAAAAATTACCGGCATATTCTTGTATGTATATGTTTTCTCTTTTGATTGTGTTTCATCTACCTAGTGATTACAATCAGTACTCAAAATCAGATTTTATGTTTCTAATCCAAATCCAAGTCATTAAAAGAAACATAACAACCAAAAAGTTCCAGCAGCAGCAGGATCACATAATATTTTAGAGCTGAAACATTGCAAATCAATCAAACGAATGAGTGGAATTAACCTCCTCTGGACAAACGCCTTCACCAGGCCTTGTACGTATTCTTTGTTGAATGACCAACTTTAGTTCTCGCGTATCTTGTCCAACGAAAAGAGTAATAAGGTTGTGAACTTAATTTTACATTACCGAACCATCAGTTTATTGAGACGTGTATGAACACATAAACTAAATTTATCTTGGATTCCCTGACTAACATTTGTAGACAATATTCTCTTAGTAATCAAGTAAAATAATTAGACCAACATTTATTTTGTTTAAATAAGTATGGGTAAAAAAAAGACAAAGTATACCTTCTGTTCCGATTCGTGTGTCGGTGATATCCTTGAGATACATGATTCTACAGTTGGATATATTTTAGAGAGCTAGATAGAGTTTCAGTGTGAAAGTTACACTATGGGTAAACGTTAATTTATAACCAAAACAAAGTTTAAAAGGCGGGGATACGCATGAATAGTGATTGTTGAATTTTATAACTTAGGCACTCAATAAAAATAACATAGCCATCTTGTTTATTATAAAACAATAATAATAACCCAGCCGAATGATTACCGAGGCAAATGATGTCGAACTAGTAGTACTATGCAGCTATGATGGGATAATACGTTTCCGAGGTTAAACCCTATGCTTATTACGACGCATCTATTATGTCAGAGTATTAGGCAGTTATGAGGCATGTAATGATGCTTACGTTACCGAAGACAAATATTTGAAACTAATTACTTTACTAAGACATGCAGAAAAGAAATCCCAGCATTTAGTAATATAACTCAGCCATAACGATACTTTTAAATTCCATAACTCATACATCCTGTGAAAGTAACCAAGAAATACATTAACGTTACAATTAGACAAAACTTTACAATTAGAGCGACGCCTTTAGGCCTTTAATAATAAAGAGTGGTCTTTATGCTTTTTATAAACACATTAATTACTTTATTATATCATGAAGAGCTTACAAAGCACATAAACAATAATTCAATACAACCATTGACACAAATAGAAGAAATTAACAAATAATTTCGATGGAAGAGTTAAGTAGACATTTCAAGAACTCGTATTTTCCTTGCCAAACCGATGAATATCTTCCGGTGGTTCTTTCCCCACCGATTGATGGATTCATTGATTACAGTCTCAGTACGCTCGGTGACAGAGTTAGTGCACGTGGCGGTGGCTCACGATGCAGCATGGTCGGTTGATCTATTAGGGTTTCGTATAAGAGGAGCTTTGTTTTCAGTCATCTCCCAATTTCGATTTAACAATCAGATGATTTATCAGCAAGAGGAGATTTAAGCTTCGGTTCGTCAGAAGGAGATAAGTTTTGGTTCATCTGAACCCAAACCTTCTGCTTCAACAGTCTTGGTGGAAGACATTTCCGGTTACAGAACCCTCATCACAACCTCACGGGCTCTTGTTTTGTAACCGGAAATGTCTTCCACCAAAACTGCTGAATTAGTAGGTTTGTGTTCAGAAGAACCGGAACTTGTCTCCTTCTGAAGAACCGAAGCTTAAATCTCCTCTTGGTGATAAATCATTTATTGTGATTCGATACATTCCAAACAATTTTGGGTTAGTCAGTTATATTTTTTATATTTGTGTTTTATTTTTAATGTCTAAAAGAAAATAAATGTATTTTGGAAGACGAAAAGATCTTCTGAGGATTTTAGACAATCATTGTCAGAAAGAAAACAAAGAAGCTGATAATCTACTAAAGACTTCTTCTTATGACTTTCTTTATTTGCCGATGGATTTCATGTAAGCTGATAAGAATGGTGGATTTTGTGACTGAGTTAGGTAGATTGATTGGGTAGTTCTATACAATGTATTAGAACTGTTTGAATCTATCTATAAAATGCGCATAGTTTACTTTAAAATTATGAAAGAATGCTAAGTATAGAATTGAACCTCATTCGGCCATGTAACAAAAATAGGGTTGGGTCTTTGCAAAAATGGTAACTCAACCATACTCAAAGCAACAATTTGCAATTGATATCTTACAAAACTACTTAATAACAAAACCACCCAAAACATCAGTTCAACAAGAATGAATCAAAGGATACAACCAATATACCTAATTTTTGTGGTATTTTTTAGAATCCTCAATAAATAAACATACAAATAATTAACATCTTAGATAAGATTATAAATTCATTTTACTAACTAGCACAATATATCATTTATAACTCTATAAGACAACAATAATATCTCAGTCGAATGATTAACAATGACTCTGCTGTTTTATATATTAGTCGTGTAAGTCGTGAGTCATAATATAAACATTAATATCAATAAAAATTTAGCCATTTATTGTAACTCAGCCGTATTGTGTAATTTAAATTTTGTAACTCAGACATTCAATAAAAATAACGTAGCCGTATCGTTTTCTAACTGTTTAAGACGACAATAAAATCTCAGACAAATAATAAACAATAACTTAGCCGTTTCATATAATAGCCATGTAAACATGACGCAACCGTATAAAAATTTTATTTATATAACATTATGTCCACTCTTATTACTTTACTGAGGTAAAAAATTGAAGAAGTGGGAATACGAAAAATCGTGACGCTTCGATCTATACTCTATAAATGTGACTTTGAAGCGACGATTATCTCTCTATTTATTTCACTGTTTCTCGATTTAATTGCTCAAAACTTCTCAATCTCTCTTTTAATCTATCTCATGTTTTCCTCTCTTCTCTTCCCCTTTCTCTCTAACATTTTCGATATTCCTTACAAACAGCACGCATGTAATCTATCTCTTTCAATTTTGAGTTTGGACACCATCAGTACGCATGCAATCCGCTGCCCTCATGCTTATCCTATGCAACCACCAAAGTGGTAATTTCAGTTCTATGTTCTGTTATATATTGGCTTGAATCTGTTCTAATTGCTTCCTCTTGTTATTTTCCCCACCCACTTCAACGGGATTGTGGGATACACTGAATTTTTTTCATCATTGACTCTAATGGATATGTCTGTTTCTCCAAATGGTAGCAACTACAATCCAAGGGTTCTCGCATGCGATGATTCTTGTCATTGTCACATGTTATCCTCCTATCCTAGAAAATGCCAACGCATTCTTCAACTTTTTGTTTATGAAATGTATTGGTCAACAAACGCGGAAACTAAAGTTGGTCATTCAACTAGGATTCTTCATGGAACTAGAAATGAATAAAAGACTGCAATTCAAGTTCAACTGTACCTATCTTCTACAACAGTTTCTTCTTCACTTACTTTTTCAAGTGAGTCTCCGCCTTCTTTTCCTTCGAGTTCCATCGCCCTCAATGTCAGGAGTATCTTCTACATGAAGGTGTAGGATGCACATAATCTAAAAGGACAGGAGAGACTGCAATTCAAGTTCAACTTCCTATTCTATAACCACCTCTTGCTTCTCTCCTAATATATATTAAGAAGCTCTTACATTTTTACTTATTGTGTTGCTGATTTTTTAAGAAAAAATTTAGACTTGGTTTTTTTATGTTTACACGTGTAATATGTGAAACAGCTAATTTGTTGTTTATCATTCGACTGATATTTTATCGTTATTTTTATTGAATGTCTGAGTTACAATATTTAAAATACACGATACGGCTGAGTGACAATAAATGGCAGAGTTTATTGATATTAATGTTTGTGTTAATAGAGATTAAGAGTTTTCATAAAGTATTAAAACTGAGATTGTCAGTTCAAAACTACATTAAAAACAATTGATGATAAAACAACGGGAAATAATATCCAGATTAAAGGCTTAAAGGATAGTCTTAAGACTACAACATAGATAAATAAAGGCTGAATTATTCTTACGTCGTGAAATGTAACATGACAAGATTACACGCCTCGTAAAATCAGACTATAGTTGCGTAGTAAGACATAGGGTTTGACCTCGTAAATGTATTATCCCATGATAACTGTGTAGTAATAAGACCATTATTAATCATTTTATTTAGTTGTTTCAAAATATTGAAGAGGCGGGAATACCAAAAATCGTGCCTCTTCGATTAATATTCAAACTATTTAACGTATCTAAACCATTCAAATATGTTTCTCTCTCTATTTGCTGACAACTTCTCAATATCTCTCTTAAACAACAATCAGCTTAATGTAACATAGCCGTAACGTGTAAATTAGGCATTCATTAAAAATAACGTAGCCGTATCATTTATAACTGTATAAGACAATAATAATAGCCCAGCCGATTTTTAAACAATAAATCAGCCATGTAAACGTAACTCAACCGTAAAATATTGAGAAAATTTTGTAAATAATCAAACCACGTAGCTATGATGGGACAATATGTTTTCGAGGTCAAACCCTATGTCTGATTACGCAGCGATGTCCGTGATTTTACGAGGTGTGTAATGATGTCTTGTTACGTTTCCCGATGTAAGAATAACTTCAGCCTTTATTTATCTAAGTATGTAGTAGTCCTAAAACTATCCTTTAACTAGCCTTTAATATTCTAAATTTCCAAACCCTAGTTTTCTCCATCTTTAGATCCCGATTAACACCTATTTGAAAATCTCTCGGATCTCTATTTTGAATTTGTTATGAGGAAGAGAGAGAGAGAATCCTTGTTCGGTTTGTGGGCATTATCATAAGTATGAGGAAGGTGAGGTTTGTGGTATATGTGGCCACCGTATGCCGGTTTCCTCCGATACGGCACTGTATGTCTGGGAAGGTGAGGTCTGTGGTATTTGTGGGCATTATCAAAAGTATGAGAAGGCACGTGTTCTTGTGCACTGTATGTCTGGGAAAAGTAGATTACCAACAATTGTTATAGCATACTTGATGAAACGTAAAGGTTGGAGACTTGCTGCGAGTCATCAGTCGGTTAAACAAAGGAGACCCACAACTGATATAAATCGAGAGTTTTACCAACAACTAGAGGAGTTTGAGCAGACGATATTCGGATCAAGAGATGGTATGAATGTATGATGGCTACAGAGCTATAGTGTAATTTTACGAGGCGTGTAATCCTGTCATGTTACGTTTCCCGACGTAAGAATAACTCAACCTTTATTTATCTATGTAGTAGCCTTAAAACTATCCTTTAACTCAGCCTTTAATCTGGATATTATTTCCCGTTGTTTATCATCGAATGTTTTTAATGTAATTTTGAACAGACAATCTCAGTTACAATTGATAATTTCAGTACTTTATGAAAACTATTAATCTTTATTTCGACGAAGATAACTCAGTTGTGAGTCGTAACACAAACATTAATATTGATAAACTCCGCCATTTATTGTCACTCAGCCGTATCATGTATTTTAAATATTATAACTCATACATTCAATAAAAATAACGATAAAATATCATCCAAATGATAAACAAGAACTATCCCAATCTTAGGTGTTCCCTCATCAATTTTTATCTTGCATGTTGCAGCGTCTTATGTGATTTATAATATAACATATGTCCACATAACCATTCGAATAAGTCAGCATCATCATAGAATTAAGGCAGTCACATCGAAACATAACTCAGCCTTAACGTGCATTTTAAATTTGATAACTCAGGCATTCAATTAAAATAATTTAGTCGTGTCGTATTATAACCGAGGCAAATGATGTCGTACTATGCAGCTATGATGGGATAATACATTTCAGAGGTCAAACCCTATGCTTATTACGCATTTATTATGTCAGATATTATGTTTCTATATTTATTTCTCTGTTTCTTTTTAGTGTATGTTTTATATTTAAATTTTACAAAAAAATAAAGAATTTGTAATTTTTAAAGAAATTTTTTTTTTACGTTTTCAAGAAAGAGAGGGAGAATCATGTCGCGTCAAAGTCAGATAATTTTTTGGCACGCATGAGAATATGTGAACAAATTAAAAGAGGAAACGGTAGTAAACAAACGTTACGGCTGAGTTACCCTACTAAAGGCCTTGTTTATCTTTGTGTATTTCTGAGTTATGTTCTTTACTTGCCGACTGAGTTATGATTAATTTACGACTGAGTTATAATAATGGTTGTAACTTATAACTTTCAGAGGTTGCATAAAATACTGGAAAGAAAATACAAACAGCTAACAACCGAACAATCAAACCTACAGACCACCATCAAACTATTCCAAGGCCATAGAAATCTCTCTCACCGTCTTCCATCTTTAACTGAAAAATAAATTTAAAACATGACAATATTAATTTCAGATATAATGGATTTTAAAAAAAGTTAATAAATACAAAAGCGAGTGAAATAACTGAAAGAGGAGTATTTGTAGGTCTGAGTCGCTTGTTGTTATACATGAAGCGAACTGTGCCAGGATCAAAATTTATCAATTTACAATACTTAGACATTATTTTCTTCTCATGTGTATGAACACTCATCACGTATTCATACTCATACCCGATTTTTGAGAGTTATTGTTAAAGTAGTTTTCCAAATTATGTTTTGGTTTATCAAGCTCAATAAATAGGGTTGAGAAAATGACCAAAATGCCTTTCTTGTTCTAAGTGAATTTCTGACTATAAGGGAGAACATAGTTTGAGGTGCACCAAAAAAAGGAGAACATAGTTTGTATCTAATGATAAAGAAAGGTTTGTATAATTTTTAATTTGCATGCGTACTGTTTGTGAGCAAAATCCATTATTTTCTTCCCACATGTATGAACACTCATCACGAATTCAATATTGCTCACAAATAGTATGCATTCAATCCGATTTCGCTACTACTCACTAGTAGTACAAACATTATAAACACGAGGGAAGTTATATTGTAATATGCTTATTTGGTAAAACTAAATTGTTTTAATATTATGAAAAGGCTATGTTATCTTTATTGAATGTTTGAGTTATAAAATTTAAATTACACGATACAGCTGAGTTACAATAAATGGCAGCGTTATTGATATTTAATGTTTGTGTTACGACGCACGACTTATAGGGCTAATATATGAAACGACTAAGTTATTGTTTATCATTCGACTGAGATACTATTGTTGTAATATATGAGTTATAAATGATACGACTAAGTTATGAGTTAAGCAGGCAATATTACATTCAACAGTTGGAGATCTGGTGCCTCCTTTGGTGGTTGCGCAGGATAAGCAGGACGGAAGCATAACTCGAGCGCCCAGAAGAGAAATAGAGAAGTATCATGCATACTGTTAGTGAGAAAAATAGAAATAGACAGAGAGAGATTGCATGCATACTTTTTGCAAGGGAAAAGGAGAAAGAGTGATGGTGAATTTCTGTTTTAATGTTAATTATGAGATAAACATAAAAATAAATAGAGAGAGAGTGCGAATAGTCGATTCATATTCATTTATTTTAATATAAATGCAGACATCATATCGACGCGTCGAAGCAAAATTCTTTTGAATACTAATCTGAGAGGCACAATTTCTCGTGTTCCCGCCTCTTCAATATTTTTAGTCCTTGGTCCTCGCTTAACGTAATAAGACATTATTGCCCTGTATTATGACATAGTAGACTTCATCTAGGATTTGACCTCCGTATCGTAATATCACACCAGAGCTGTGTAATGCTATGGTAGACATCATCTAGGGTTTGATAGAAATTTCTAGATATTAGTGATCAATCGTATTTTACTTGGCTAATAAATGTTACGACTGAGTTATATTTTTTGCTATACGACTGAGATAAGTTATCCTCGTAATATGACATAATAGCTACGTAATAAGACATCATTTGCCTCGTTCACTAAAATTTCAAGACGTTTGTTAGGGATGAGTTCTGTTTGATTACTATAGTTCGAGAAAGAAAAATTAAGATAAAGATTGTGAATTTTTGAGCAAAATCAGAGAGATAGAGAGAAATAGATAAATAAATAGAGAGAGATAGAGAGTGAGGGAATAATATGAAACTAATTTAAGGATTTTGATGTTTCGTATTCTCGCCTCTTCAACCCTTTTTTTTTTTACCTCAGAAGTAATAAGGGTGGTCATAATGTGAAACTTATTTATAGATTTGGATGTTATTGTGATACGACTGACAATAATGTATTGCTGATAATATATGTAACAATAATGTATTGCGGATAATATTGGTAATTATAGTTTTGTTCCACATCAGCAATATATTGCGAACAAAAATTAAATAACCAGCCGTAAACAAAAATAAGTCTGAATTTTTTTTAAGAACCAGCAATACAATAAGTAAATATTCAAGAGTATCTCCATCAAGGTATCTTAAGAGTTTCTTAACAATCTATTTATCAAGAAAGAAGTGGATCTAGAATAGGAAGTAGAAGGTGAATTAAATAACCAACCGTAAACGAAATTAAGTCTGATTTTTTAAAAAAAATTACCGAGGTAAAATAAGTTTAAGCGGAGGGAGTACGCAATATCGTGACTCTTGGATTTTTATATTAAAAAGGAATATAGGGAAGTTAATATTTGACATTGAAGCAACGGTTCTCACTTTCTCTCTATATATTTATTTCTCTGTTAATTTGTTCACAAATTCACAATCTCTCTTTCTCGATTTTCCTCACAAAAAGTACGCATGCAATCTATCTCTCTCGATTTCGATATTGCTCACAAACAGTATGCATTGAATCCGCTTCCCTCCTGCTTAACCTATTCAACCACCAAAGGGGCACCTAATCTTCAAATGTTTATTGTAATTTTGTCTTGTGCCGTAATAGCCATTCTAAGAAATCTAAATGTGAATTTGTTGATGAGGGTAAATTAAAGTGGTAATTTCATTTCTATTTTCTGATTATTTTGGCTGAAATTTGTTCTAATTGCTTCTTCTTCTTATTCTTTTCAGCCCACTTCAATGGGATTGTGTAACGATTCTTTACGTTTCCTCTTGAATATGCTATGCGATCATAAGCTTATGACACTTTCTCTTTCTCTATTTTTGGTTCACCTTCATAGTGTTTAATTTATCACAATGGATGATTGTATGGGGGAGGAGTACAATGATAAGGTGAAAGGATTTAGTAAACTGAGGTTAGAAAACCCCAAAACTCTAGAGTTTTTAGGATGGGGTTCGAGAAATCTCATTGAGTTTCTCGAATCTCTTGGTAAAGACACCACCAACAAAATTTCTGAATATGATGTTACTTATATCATAAAGAACTATATTCGGGAGAAAAATCTCACAAATCCTTCGAGGAAGAATAAGAAGACCAAGTCAAAGATAATTGCTTGCGACGAGAGATTGAGTTTGCTTTTCGGAGTAAAGCATAAGATATGATATGCATGTTTATCCTATGCAACCACCAAATAAAAAAAGTAGATGAACAAGAAGGATGTGAATACAAAAGTTTCACATTCTTATCCTTTGAGTTGACGTTTGTGTCTATCAACTCTATTTTCATAAGCATTGCTCAATTTTCTCTGATATATTCAGATGATGATGGATGGACCAATGCTTATGAAGATAGAGATGGTAGACAGAAACGTCAAATCAAGGATAAGAATATGAAACTTTTGTATTCACATCTGATGTGAGCATGGATGAACCAGAACCTGAACCTGAGCTTGAACCGGAGCAGCTTGAACCTGAAGGAAATATCACGAGATCAAAGGCAAGAGAGCTAGTAAATCAAGCCCACGTGATGCTACATACAGAGCTAGAAGATCAAGCTTGCAACATCTACCAACTGTTCAGGCTTGACAGTCCAGAGAACCAGATTTCTGATCGGTTAGCTAAGTGGGTAATTCCTGCACTCTTTTGTCCTTAGTCGAGATGATCGCTTTTTCCCGCATTGGGTTTTTGCTCAATAACTAAGGTTTTAACGAGGCAAGTTATCCACTTCCGTTAAAGCTTTCTGAGAAGAATTTGGCATAAATATTTTCATAGTACTTGGCGAAATAAGGAGATCTTCTAGAAGCTAACACTTGCCTTCCAAGACACATCTTCTATAAGCTTTCTATTTTATTTACAAGACTTGTAGTTTTCTTTTAAACTTTATGTTGTTTTATTTTAGAAGCTTGCACGCTTCGTAGTTTTTGGTTATGTTAGACAAGCCCTAGGCTCATGTGCCAATTTAATATTTTCGAACTCATTGTTTCTTCTTTAGCAAAGTTTTAGTCGAAATCTAAGTTGTTCTAGGAACACTTTTCAAAACTCTTGCTCATTGGATTTAGAATCCTGGCAATCTACATCTGTAAGAGATTTAGAAAGCCTGCAATTGCTTGATAGTTTATTCACAAAACAATCAAGTTCTCTTTTCATTTTTTTCTCTCACAATCTCACAAACCATCTCCTTTACTTCTGATCCACCATCGGCTAGGACTTCATCAACAAATCTCAGCCATATCTCTATTTCGCATCCATCCAAGAAGATCAAACCTTCAACCAAGTTTGTCCAGCCTTGTTTCGAAGCCTTCTTGTCCAATTTCCAAGCCATCCAATCAACCATACAATAACTTAAAGCCCAAGGCTTGTCCGAGAATTCATATAGGTTATCCGAAACCTATACTAAGTCCGAGAATCCTTGAAGTGCTGGGTTGAGTTGCTGATGTGATCGAGTCTTTGTCAGAGTTGATCCAGGAGCGTATCAACATCCTTCTTGTTCATCTATCTAGTTTTTATTTGTTATGCTGTAAATCTGTTGTTATGATTCAATAAAGCAGCATCCGAGTAATCTTCAGATTTAATCTTATTATCCTACAGCTAATTTACTTCTTGCAGTAGTCGTATATTGTAATAATAACTTTGCGTTTATATAATGGGAAGTTTCATAGTAATAATAATTGTTACTACTCAAACGTAACACAAACATTATAACCACGTAGAAAACTCTGTCATAATGTAAAACTAACTCACTCATAAACATCACTTAGTCGTAAACATAACTCAACCGTACATTAAGCCCATCCTTCTTCTTTTTTACACACATTATGCCCACTCTTATTACTTTAACGAGGTGAAAAAAAGTTGAAGAGGCATGAATACGCAAAATTATGACTCTTCGATTTTTACGTGGCGTGTAATGATGCGGGAATACAAAAAATCATGACTCTAATATATTTATTTCTCTGTTTCTCTTTTTATTTCTTTGTTTCTCTCTTTATTTTCCTTGGTTATAAAAATTACTCGATATTATACGCCTAAGTTATTGTTTATCATTCGGCTGTGTTATTAGTTTTATAATCAACGATACGGCTAGGTGAAATTTAAAATTCATAACTCAGGCATTTATTAAAAATAACTCAGACATACATTAGCAATAACTCAGTCTTTTCAAAATAAATACAATCCGTAAATCATTGGTTAACTGTAAATCAGCCATATATAAAACCTGAACTCAACCGTAATCAAACGTATTACGCAGTCGCTTCACAAAAACATTCAAATCCATAATCAGTTTCACATTATGCGCACTCTTATTACTTTACCGAGGAAAATTTAAAAAAAATAGAAGAGGTAACTCTTCGATATTAATATTAAAAAGGGATATAGGGAACTTCGCCATTTGACTTTGAAGCAACGGTTCTCACTCTATCTATCTATTTATTTCTCTGTTTTCTCTGTTAATTTCTTAACAAATTCACAATCTCTCTCTTTCGATTTTCCTCTCAAAGAGTACGCATGAAATCTCTCTCTTTTCATTTCCATATTGCTCACAAACGGTATGCAGTCAATCCGCTTCCCTCCTGCTTATCCTATTTAACCACCAAAGGGGCACCAAATCTTCAAATGTTTATTGTAATATTGGTTGTTTATCTTATTTGGTGGTTCTTGCAGTAGTACTATGAGGGAAAATTCTAATCATAATTACTTACAGTACTATACAAAAAGGTATATTGAAAGATCGATACATCTATTCTATGTGTAAAGGTGCTAAAATAATTTTTGATGTAGGCATGAGATTCAAATAAGTTATTTGGATGCACCTCTTCTAAATGGTAGACACATATTCACGTTGCACAATTATCTTCAGTTATGTGAAGTTGAAGCGACGATTATCGGCAAACACCAAAGTGGTAATTTCACTTCTATGTTCTGTTATATATTGATTTAAATTTGTTCTGATTGTTTCTTTTTGTTATTTTCTGCAGCCACTTCAATGGGATAGAGGAGAGAATCGATATGTTTCACTGATTTTTCTGGATCACAGTGTTCCATCATTGTGAAAATGGAGTCTGCTGAGTACCACTTTAAGGATCCTGATGAAGTCATGCGGATTTTTTGTATCAACAATAAAGCAGAAAACATTCATCCTTGAAGTGAAGGGATCTGATACAGTTCTTGTTCATCTAGCTTGTATTAGGCATCTATGACGGGACGATAAAGTCAGACTCTCTCAACAGTGGAAAATGTGATTTTACGAGGCGTGTAATGATGCTTATTACGATGCAGCTATTATGTCAGAGTGTTAGGCAGTTACGAGGCGTGTAATGATGCTTATTACGTTACCGAGGACAAAAATTTGAAACTGATTACTTTACTCAGACATATAGAAAAGAAATCCCAGCATTTAGTAATATAACTCAGCTGTAACGATAATTTTAAATTCCATAACTCATACATCATGTGAAAGTATCCAAGAAATACATTAACAATAACTCAGCCGTACTAAAATGATCCTGATCCGTTCGTTAATGGTCAAATGTAACTCAGCCATTTACAAACCATAACTCAGCTATAACATGACGAAAAAGTCAGTCTCTCTCTCTGCCGCGAAAAATGTCATTTTACGAGGTGTGTAATGATGCGAGATTACGAAAAATATGTACTCTTCTATTTATTATATTAAAAATTATGGGAATTTGAAGCGACCATTATCTCTCTAATTATTTCTTTTTTCTCGATTTATCTGCAAACAAATTCTCAATCTCTCTTTATCTATCTCAGGTTTCTCTCTTCTCTTCCCCTTTCTCTCTAAAGTTTTTGATATTTCTCTCAAAGAGTACGCATGAAATCTCTCTCTTTCGATTTCGATATTGCTCACAAATAGTATGCATTTAATCCGCTTCCCTCTTGCTTATCCTATTCAACCACCAAAGGGGCACCTAATCTCCAAATGTTTATTTTAATATTGGCTGCTTATCCTATTCAACCTCCAAATGGTAATTTAAGTTGAGAGTAAATTAAAGTGGTAATTTCAGTTCTATGTTTTGTTATATTGGATTCAATTTGTTATAATTTCTTCCCTTCCTATTTTTTTCCAGCAACTTCAATGGGATAGGGGATGCCTCTCTAATCTTCCTCTTAAGATGCCTTGTTGTACACCCTGCATAATGGATGTGTGTTGCTCCAAATGGTAGCTACCGATTAATGGTCCGTCAAGTGGTTCTCGGTCTTGGTTTGAATCCTGATGAAGTCATGCGGATTTTTTGTATCAACAATAAAGCATAAAACATTCATCCATGAAGTGAAGGGATCTGATACAGTTCTTGTTAATCTAGCTTGTTTTTATTTGTATGCTGTAAATTAAAGTTAACTTGTAGGTGTTCTAAACAACTTTTGTTGTAAACAAGGTGATGAGATTGAGTCTGACAATTACACAGATGCTGCATTGTTGAAGTAGAAAAACGAATTTCGACATAATACTATAATTAGAACCGAGTTTTTAACATAACTCAATCGTAATTGAAATTGAAGGCAGCCGTAACTCTGTGCTCGAGACCTCGACTATTTTCATAATGTTTTTCGCTGAAATTAGCCGAGGTTCCGAACACTCCAATTGTCGTCCCTCTACTGGTATCCACACGCATACAAACTGGATCGAACTAGTATGTTTTGATATTAGGTTAATCCCCTCAATCAAATCTCAGAAGCTGTCAGGACGAAAACTCCGCTATTTAGTAAACATAACTCAGTCTTAATCATAACTTAGTCGTAAACATAACTCATTCGTACTCGAAATATAACTATATTAGCTTCCTGTAAATAATTATCAGCTTGATGTAACTCAGCCATTTCGTATATTTTGAACTTTATAACTCAGGCACTCAATGAAAATAACTTACCCATTTTGTTTAATATAAAACAATAATAATAACCCAACCGAATGATAATTGTAATAACCGAGGCAAATGATGTCATACTAGTAGTACTATGCAGCTATGATGGGACAATATGTTTTCGAGGTCAACCCCTATGCTTATTATGTCAGTTTTTTATTATCGAGTATTAGGCAGCTATGATGGGACGATAAAGTCAGTCTCTCTCTTTGCCCCCGGATAATGTGATTTTACGAGGAATGTAATGATGCTTATTACTTTACCGAGGTAAAAATGTAAAAACACATCATTATACTCTTCGTAATAAGACATAATAGCTGTCATAATAACTGCGTAATCAGACATAAGGTTTGACCTTAGAGACGTATCATCCCATCATAGCTGCTTAGTAAGACACCATTTCAACTTTACGACTTAGTTATGTTTACGTGCGCTCTGCGTTATGTTTACTTAATGACATAGTTTTCTTATATATGGTTGAGTTCTCTTTACAATGTTTGTGGTACTAGTGAGTTGTAACAAACATTACTCCCTCTATTTTTTATTATCGGATGTTTTAGAGTTTTCACATATATTAAGAAAACAATTAATTTGTCACATTAAATGTAACACTTTTCTCTCAAACCAATTTCCCACAGAGGGCGTATTATTTTGAAACTTCTCATTACATACCCGCAAAGTTATTAGGAGATCGAGATCGATGATCAAGATTGAAAGAAGATCAAGAAAATATATATAAAATATCAATTATCTTTATAGAATATTGTCAACATTCATTACAGATATTTGTGTATATTTTATATTTGGAAATTCCTTTGCTATATAAACATGTATAGTCTTAAAGAAATTTAAAATATCACAATATTAATTCCAGATATAATGGATACAAAGTGAGAGGCAATATAAAACGTAGTCACTCTGTTTCTTTTGATGGATGTTTTATATATAAAGAAAGATTTTGTAATTTCTAAAGAAAGATTTTTTACGTTTTCAAGAAACATAGGGAGAATCAAGTCGCGTCAAAGTAAGATAATTTCTTGGCACGCATGAGAATATGTGAAAAAATTAAAAGAGGAAACAGTTGTATTTCTGAGTTATGTTCTTTGCTTGTCGACTGAGTTATGATTAATTTACATCATAGCCTCATACTGCGTAATAAGCATCATTTGCTCGGTCCTAATAATTAATCGATATTACTGCTCAGTCGTAAAATAGGTCTAATATATGAAGCGACTTAGTTATTGTTTATCATTTTGCTGAGTTATTCTTAGTGTCTTAGGTAACACTATACAATACGGCTACGTTACTTTTCATTGGATGACTGAGTTGTAAAATTTAAAATATACGACTCATAGAGTAATTCCAATCATATAGTTTTAAGACTACTACATAGAGGGACGAAAATTGGAGTGCTCGAAACCTTGATTAATTTCATTCTTAGTGCATTTATCATCCCGCTGGGTTATTATTATTGTTTAACAATAAACAAAATGGCTAAGTTATTTTTATCGAGTGCCTGAGTTATAAAATCCAAAATATACGAAAAACGGTTGATTTACATCAAGTTGATTATTGCTTGATGAAAGATGGGTTTTTCGTCTTTACTTTTACGACTAACAGTTTTATTTAGAGGGTGAGTTATGTCTACGACTTAGTCCTATTCTCAGACGGCTGAGTTTTGTTTATATATGGTCGGCTTCTGTTTGATAAGGGCTGAGTTAATTTTACAATTCATGACTACAGTAACAATTAAATATAAAGAAAAAATATGTTTCATATGTAAATAACTAAATTACATCAAGTACTTTAATTGCATGATTACTTGTAAGTTTTCTAAACAACTTTTGTTCCAAGCCATTAGACATCTCACTTTCCATGTAGTAACGAGCTATAAATGCTGCCAAATGTGCATAGTATGCTATTGGCACTATTAACACAACTCTTATGCACTACATCAACTTATACCACCAGCATATTATGCACATTTGACAGCATTTATTGCTCGTTTTGTGGTTGAATATGATAAGCAGGAGGGAAGCGGATTGAATGCATACTGTTTGTGAGCAATATCGAAATCGAAATAGAGAGATTTCATGCGTACTCTTTGAGAGGAAATTGTGATTTTTTAAAGAAATTAACAGAGCAAACAGAGAAATAAATAGAGAGAGATAGAGTGAGAACCGTCGCTTCAAAGACAAATGGCGGAGTTCCCTATATCCCTTTTTAATATAAAATTCGAAGAGTCACGATTTTGCGTATTCCCGCCTCTTCTACTTTTTTTTATTTACCTCGGTAAAGTAATAAGAGTGGAATTTGAATGTGAAATTGATTTATGGACTTGAATGTTTTTGTGATACGGCTGAGTTCTAGTTAAAAAAAACAATTGGGTTATGGTTTTTAAATGGCCGAGTTACAGTTTACCATTGATGGACGGATCATAATTATTTTAGTACAGCTCAGTTATTGTTAATGTATTTCTGGTTTACTTTTACAGTATGTCTGATTTGTGAAATTTAAAATTATCGTTACGGCTGAGTTATATTACTAAAAGCTAGGATTTCTTTTCTGAGTTACATCGAGTGCATGAGTTATAAAATTCAAAATACACGAAACGGCTGAGTTACATCAAGCTGATTATTGCTTACTGAAAGCTAGACTTTTCGTCTTAACTTTTACGACTAACACTTATTAACTAGTGGCTGAGTTATGTCTACGACTTAGTCCTATTCTCAGACGGCTGTGTTCAGATTGACTACGTATGAGTTTTGTTTATATATGGCCAGGTTCTATTTGATAAGGGCTAAGTTAATTTTACAATAAATGACTACAATAACAAGTAACTATGAAGATAAAAGTTGTTCCATATGTAAATAACTAAATTACATCAAGTACTTTAATTGCATGATTAATTGTAAGTGTTCTAAACAACTTTTGTTCTAAACCAGAAATCGCACTTCCCATGTAGTAACGTTTCTCTTCACGATCAAGGATCAACCATGATCTGTCTCTTCATGATTCGTTTCTCAACGTGTCTTCTCTTCGTCAACGTTTAGGGCAGAGCTCGGGTTATGTTGATATTTTACAGACCAAATGTCTCATCACGACAGAGATTTCTTGTCCGAATCTATGAATCAACAAACTCGGCGGAACATTTCTCTAAACACTTCATTAATGTATAGTGCAAATAGAGTTTTTCCACCTCTTTCAGCCATGAGATATTTATCTCTAAATCTTGCTTCCATGATTGGAATCTACGGTTCTGTCCACTTAATGGCAAATGATCAAATGGGTTGCAAGTTTTTACAGAAACTAGTGGAAGAAGGAAGTTATGTTGAACAAAAGTTCAAATTTTGTTGAATTACCTCCAGAACTGTATCAGACATTATGCGGGGTGTAACCAAATGCATATTGAAGAGGAAAGTAGGAAGACTTTCCAATAACTCAAAGATTTGCTGGAAAAAAAGGGAAGAAAAGCAATTAGAAAAATTGAAGCCAATATAACAAAACAGAACATAGAACCGAGATTACCATTTGTAACATAGCCAATATTAAAATAAGAATTTGGAGATTAGGTGCACCTTTGGTGGTTGAATAGGATAAGCAGGAGGGAAGCGGATTGAATGCATACTGTTTGTGAGCAATATCGAAAGAGAGAGATTTCATGTGTACTCTTTGTGAGGAAAATTGAAAGAAAAAGATTGTGAATTTGTTAAGAAATTAACAGAGCAAACAGAGAAATAAATAGAGAGAGATAGAGTGAGAACTGTCGCTTCAAAGAAAAATGGCGAAGTTCCCTATATCCCTTTTTAATATAAAATTCGAAGAGTCACGATTTTGCGTATTCCCGCCTCTTTTACTTTTTTTATTTACCTCGGTAAAGTAATAAGAGTGGGATTTGAATGTGAAACTGATTTATGGATTTGAATATTTTTGTGATACGACTGGGTTCTAGTTTTTTTAAAAAAATAACTAAGTTATGGTTTATAAATGGCCGAGTTACAGTTTAGCATTGATGGACGGATCATAATTATTTTAGTACGGCTCAGTTATTGTTAATGTATTTCTGGGTTACTTTTACAGTATGTATGAGTTATGAAATTTAAGATTATAGTTATGGCTGAGTTATATTACTAAATGCTGGGATTTCTTTTCTATATGTATGAGTAAAGTAATCAGTTTCAAATTTTGTCCTCGGTAATGTAATAAGCATCATTACACACCTCGTAACTGCCTAATACTCTGAAATAATAGATGTGTCATAATAAGCATAGGGTTTGACCTTGGAAACGTATTATCCCATCATAGCTACGTAGTATGACACCATTTCACTCGGTTATTTTACGCCTAAGTTTTTGTTTATCATTCCGCTGGGTTATTATTATTTTTCCTGTAAGGCTGAGTTATGTGTAAAACTTTACGTCATATAAACAAACTTCTAGGATTTAACCTCTCCCTAATGTTTGTTAATGATGAATTGATTGTGAATGATGAATGCAAATTGTTCTTGTGAAATATGAATTGTTTGTGTGAACGATGAATGGTTTATGTGAACGATGAATTTTCTGTGTGAATGATGAATGGTTCATGTGAATGAACAAAAATACATATTTTTAAAATAAAATAAAAACAATAGTACCTATTTTCCCAATTAAAAAACAAAAGTATTTGTTTCTGAAATTAAAGAAAAAAAAGTACCCAATATACAAAATTACTCTTTTTTGCACGGTGTGTATTATTATATAATGACTAATTTTACAATGTCGTATTTTTTAGTTTTTTTCATATCATAATAATTGCTTTATATATATATATATATATATATATATATGATGTGAATTTCGGTTAGCAAAATTATTATTATTTGAAAATTTTATATATTTATTATAACTTATTATTATTATAATCGTAACGGAGGGAGTACTGTATAGTAGAAACAAAAGCCCATATGTCTTCTTCTTTTTATTTAGGTTTTTCGATTTACAATTCTCATCTCTTTTGGTAACAGTCTCAGAGAGGAAGTTAGAGCTGTGAAGATGGACGAAAGCCATAGATCCGACGCAAACTCTTTTTGGCTGAGTCATGGAGAGGTGAAAGCGAGTTATGGTCTATTATGTAATTGTTCGAGGCAGACGATGGTGTTGAAGTCATGGACCGATGAGAATCCGGATAGAAGATTCTACCGATGTTCTGTTCACGGTTTATTCAGATGGGCGGATGAAGAAAAGCCCAATGGTTGGCAAAAGGTGAGCTTGGTGGAGGCGAGAGATGTGATTCATGAGAAAAAGGCATAAATGAATTCAGTTAAAGACACCATTCGGATTATGAATGACAAAGAACGGGTTGAGAAGATAGAACTTGAGAATAAAGTTATGGCATGGATGGAAAGAGAGAAATTGTTGCGACAATTTATAGTGATTTCATTGAGTGGTTTTGTTCACTGCTCTGATATTGACAAGGGGGAAGAACTGATGTAGTTTGAGTTGTTTGTAGGGTCATGTTTTGTTGTTATTGGTTGTATCCTTTGATTCATTCTTGTTGAACTGATGTTTTGGGTGGTTTTGTTGTTGTTGTAAGTAGTTTTGTAAGATATCAATTGCAAAATTTTTGCTTCTGACTATGGTTGAGTTACCATCTTGCAACGACCCCAACATTAAAGATTGAGATACTGGAGATCCAGGGTTATCGCTCCCAACATTAGGAATATCTGAGATACCGACGTTGACTTTATCGATGAACTTTAGTTTAATTTTAGTTTAACAAATTAACATTTAATAGTATAAAAAGACTGAGTATTAAACTTAATCATATACAATGTACTCTAAATAACTCATCAAGAGTCTAACTCACGTTTTTATATGAGAAAATTAGCATAATTGTGAGGGTTTAGGGTTGGATTAACTTCCCTTTTTATATTTCTTAGTAACCCCTAAACCACAATTTATTGACGAATGTGAATTACATAAACTGTGTTAATAAAGATCCTCTTTTCAATCCAAAGTGAATATTATCTACTTTATTGAATGAGAATTGATTGTGCTATCGAGATGTATGTATGTTGACTTACGGTTACTTTAAACCTAACATGTAGATTTGGGAATGAGATCTAACTCATATAAAGTTAATCATATACAATGTANATAGTAAGGGTTTAGGGTTTAGGGTTGGGTTAACTCTCCTTTTTATATTTGTTAGTAAACCCTAAACCACAATTCATTTACGAAATTGAATTATATAAAATGTGTTAATACATAAGACCCTTTTCCAATCCAAAGTGAATATTAATAAAAT